>PISX010004921.1:0-114400 GCA_004024625.1 Mellivora capensis | reverse complement strand
CAGCAAAGGCGGTCCTAAGGGGGAAATACATAGCCATCCAAGCCTCCCTCAAAAAAATTGAAAAATCCAGAATACAACAGCTGTCTCTACACCTTAAAGAACTGGAGAATCAACAACAAATTAAACCAACTCCACGCACAAGAAGGGAAATAATCAAGGTTAGAGCAGAGATGAATGAGGTAGAAACTAGAGATATATTCTGAGAAAATAATTAAATAAAAATATATGTTATCTACATCAGTCTGATAAGTAAAATGACATACTCAGGTGTTTAACATTGTTTGCCTCTTGTCTCTAACATAGAAGGTTGCCTTTATCTTTTTCAGATTCTGAATTGTCTCAAAGGAAAATTTACACTCAGCTGGTCCATATTCTTTTTTGCAGGTCTATATTCCCTTCACTGAGATTATGGCTATAAAAATTCAATCAACTACCATGTTGTTGAGACTTTGCATGTGGTAGATATTATACTGTGTGTTATGGGGAATGCAATTCTCCAAGAAAAGTAAAATTCATACTTTATATACCCTCATTGATACATTTTTAAAATAAAAGACCATGTGAAATTGACAGCACAGATGAGATTTCAGAAACAGATTCATAATATACCAAACAAATGGTATAAAATTCAGGATGCAGTTCGTTTGAGGTAACTTTTTTTGTGAATAGAAATCTCTATTTAGTATTTTTGACACAACTCCATTTGCAGGGGAACATTTACTTTATACTTAATATACCATCTAAAATATAATTGCAGGAGAACCAAGACCCATTCCACAAATCCACCTCACCCCACCTCACCTACAGTGAAAAGGTAAGAAAATTCAAGATTTCATCAAAACCTTATGAAAACAAGTAACATGGATGGGACAAAACTTCCTAACTGATTAACTGATTTAAAATGCACATGTACAGGAAAACATTGACTTGGTCAAGCAATGTTGCTTTAACCTTTACACAACATACTATCTTGCAAATAAACTCAAATTGCAAATCTTCGTATTTAGTGGCACTTATTTTATACAAAGTGATCAGCTTGCAGTTGTGAAGGGGGAACAGAATACATATTGTAGACACTATTTTTTGTGCTTAAGACTAAACTGCATTGTTCAGGGCTCAGGGTTATATAGTTCTATTTTTCCATCTCTCTGTCTGAGGCTTGGATTCTGTCCAACTTCTAGTAACCCATTTTTCCCTTCTAGAATCCCAACTATAGCCTTCATTGTGTTCAAGAGGAAAGGCAACAGATAGAGCAGATTTGTAACACTTAAAAAACACTTCAGTGGCAGGGGACTAAGAAAGGAATTTTCTGTCAGAAACTATTTGGGGGAAAGTGTTACAGACAGTTTCAATTTAAATTTAAAACCAAAGTGAGAGGTAAATTTAAAGTTGAACAGCACTGGTTTAGAACTAAAGAACAGACGTATAACCCACACTACTGTTGGTGTATTTTCACTAGGTCTTAGCACCCTTAAATACTTAATTTGTTCTTTCTTTAGTAAATGTTAAATAGATGCATAAGACCATTTCATTATCAGGACCCCTGGGTGGCTCAGTCCTTGAGCGTCTGCCTTCTGCTCAGGTCATGGTCCCAGGGTCCCAGGGTCCTGGGATTGAGTCCCACATTGAGCCCTGCATCAGGCAGCCTGCTTCTCCCGCTCCCAAACCCGTGCTTGTCTTCCCTCTCTCGGTGTCTCTCTGTCAAATAAGTAAATAAAATCTTTTAAGAAAAACAACAACAACAACAACATTTCTTTACCTATTGACGGGTAGGATACACGTCTCAATTTAAAACAAAACAAAAATTAATATATGTGTGAACTTGATCAAGATTCTAAAAATACTCATAAAAACAGCAGAGAATAAACAATTATTAATAAATAATTACAGGTGGTATTTATTGAGCTTTAAAGTTTGCCATCCGATGAATTAAGGGCTATAAATGCATTTTTAAATTCAGTACTAAATAAAGTCCATATCTAAAATTCAAAATAATTTTAAAAGTGATTGTTACTGAATTTTTGCAACAAAATTATTAACATCAAGAAGAAGTAAACATTAACCAAATCCTGGAACATGTATACACAGAGAATTATTTTTCAAAGAATAGAGAGCCTATTTCAAAAACAAAAACAAAAAAAACCTTCCCCCATCACTCTAAAGGGATTGAGGGCTAGAAGTAATAGTTTCATTGTCCGGCATAAAAATCTGACTTGATAAATCTGAGTGAATCTAGTTTGTGATGAATAGTAGTAAGAATAAGATTTTTGTCTACTGACTTTGTGGACTCTCAGTTGATCGTCACTAAGATGTAAAGATCTTAACCCCCCTTCATACACACACCTAAGTAGGTATCACGGGGAGACCTCCCAGATTATCTAGTTTCCTCCCACCCCCAGACTGGGGTTTGCCAACTAAGACGTTCCAGAGAGTGCTGACGATTCTGGACTCACCCGACTGTATCTCTGTAATTTCTTGGTCCAGTGTGAAATATCAATGTTAGGAAGTTCATAGATCCATCTGAAATACCTACTCACACTACAGTTTAAACACATTTCTTATATGGAACTTGGGGGATATAAAAAATCAAATTAGAAGAAAGACTGTGTTTATTAATTAAACACAATAATCAACTAAAATTAACCAATTAATTTTAATTAAAATTAACTAAAACTAATTGACTAAAATAGTTAATTAATTTTAGTTAATTAGTTAACTAATTAGAACAAACTAAAAAGAACAAAGTTCTTCACAGTTCTAAGGTATAGTTCTATCCGATGTGCTTTTTGGGTATGGAAAGCATGGGAAGAACTCCTTAAAATTATATAACTACAAGTGTTAAAATAATCCTTTATCTTACAAAATACAACTGTTTTAGAGAGATGATGGATGGATAGAGAGAGAGAGATGGATATTTAATTTGCGCTAAATCATTCCAGTCTTTTTAAGTTGTCTCATTAAAAGCTACTTTAAAAACTTCTGTGGGTGTTCTCCAGAACAGGGCCATCTCCAAGTTATTTATATCTTTTAAAAAATATTTTCTGTCCTATTATTATCCCAGAGAACCTCTATAAAATCACATATTTTCATGGTGCTTTTGCTATTACACTTCTGTCAAACTATATAAATTATGAATATATACATATTCCTCTTAATCCTTTTTCCTTCTAATTGCATTTGGAATTTCACACAACTCAAAATAAGCTTTAAAAAATAGGTATATAGAAACCACAGAAAGGGCAAATATTAGAGTGCTATTACATTGAACTATTTTGAAAAAAAATGCACCAATAGATGAAGTGTTAGGAATCTTTTTCTAGTAGTAGATCTTACTAATATCATGGTATTTATGACAATAAAATTTGAATTCTCCCTGTATAATCTGTTCACCAGAGATACTTTAATAATTATTCATCTGATTTTTAAACTTACTCTCTAAATTAGACTGTTTTAAATATTTTCTAAAATAAATAATATGGAAAATATTAAACCATGGAGAGAAACCATTTGCTTTCATATTTAATCACTGATACATATTCAATTTTCTGTCTAACTCCTAGATGGCTTTTAGAACACATTGAATATCCCACATCATATAAGGTATTTCTTCATTTTTTAAATTTCTTGTGGCAGTTTTCTAAGTCTCTTTCTAACACTTTCTAACACTTCATAAACAACTGAGATGTTGGCAGGGGCTAAGAACTAGAAGTGATATTGGGTAAAGTTTGCTAATATTCCAGCAAACTCAGAATATAGTAAAATGACAACCTCCTAATGGCTGCTATAGGCCATCCACATCCTAAAAATACTACTCCCCTCATTCCTTTCTCCCCCACCCCCACCCCCCACACAGAGCAGACTCACTTTCTATGGTACCACGTTACCTGAAATTTGTACATATTGGAATGTGTCCTTACTTTGTCCTATCCTGCCATGGTCTCAGATGTCACAGAAGCTTGCAAAGCAAGGACACAGTTGGCAGACATAAATTTCAGTTAACCCAGCACAGTGCAAAAGCAAGGATGATCTGTATGTGTGTGTGTGCATACATGACACATATATACTGTACACACACATACACCAACACTGATGCAGTACACATGCATGAAGTATGCTCTGGCATACTGTGGCTATACCAAAGCATTTTGCAACCAGAAGGTTATTTTCACATTGATGTAAAAAAAATGTGGAGTTAATTGCCTAAATTCATATATTTAAGTTTTTTTAATGGAATGTTTTTATTTTGAGAGAGAGTGAGCAAGTGTGCGCATGAGCACGCACACACACAAGTGTGGGGGCAGAGGGACAGAGGGAAAGAATCCTCTCTGGGACTCAATGACCATGTGGGGCCCATGTGGGATTCAATCTCATAGCCCTGAGATCATGACCTGAGCTGAAATCAAGAGTTGGATGCTTAGCCAAAATAGCCACCCAGGTGCCCCAATGAAACTGTTTCTCAAATGAGATATAGTTGCTGTACAGCGAGATGCACAGATCTTGAGGTCTGCAGTTGTATAATTTGATGAATTCAGACAAATGAATATACTCATATAGCCAACATTCCAATCAAAATGTAAATTACCTCAAAAAATATATATATAAATTACTTCACTTTAGACAGTTCCCTCATGTCCCTTTCCAGTCAATCCCCATCACCATAGATAACTACTTTTAATTTTATCTTAAAAATCTTATCTTAAAAACTTAGTTTTGCTTAAATGTCTGGCTTCTTTCACTCAACAAAATGTCTTGGAGATTCATTCATTCATTCATGTTTTTGTATCTATTCATGTTTTGTATCTATTCATGTTTTGTATCTGTTCATTCTCTAAGTATACTAAGTATTATTCAAGTATTATTCAATTTTTCAAATATATCTTAACCTACCTAGAATGGATAAATCTATTGATTGACAGATATTTGGGTCATTTCAAATAAGATATTATGAATAAAACTCCTATATATGTTCAAGTAGAAATCTTTTTGTGAACATAGATTTTTTTTTAATGTCTCTTAAATAAATACCTAGAAGCAAGGGTGCAGGATCTCCCATGTATTTTTAGTTTTCTGAGAAACTGCCAGAAAGTGTACCGAAGTAGTTGTACCATTTTGTACTCCCACTCCTGAGTGTTCCACCTGCTCTGCATCTTTACCAACATCAGCTGCTATCTTTTTTTAAATTATGCTATTTTAGTCAGTGTGTATTTTGTCTACATTTCCTTAATAGCAAATGATATTCCATACTTTCTCATGTTTCTCCCATTTATATACATTTTCATAAACATTTCTAATACATGCATAAACATATTCATGTTTTTTGCCATCATTGTTTTTGAGGTGTCTATTCAGTCTTCTCATCAATATACTATTGGATATTGGTTTAGCTTATTATTAACTGTTTGTAGGGATACAATATTCATTTTAGATGCAAGTCCTTGGCTGGATGTGTATACTGATAATGTTTACTCTGGGGTACGACTTTACTTTTCATTTTCTTAGTGGTGTGTTATGAAGAGAAGTTTTTCATGTTGGTGGAGTTCGATTTATCTATTTATCTAGAGAGAGAAAGAGAAAAGGAGGGAGAGAGTGTTGCAAGTTTTTAGTTCTTTCAGGGTCATAAAGATACTGTCCTATTTTGGTGTAAAAGCATTATAATTTTTTTCATTTAATTCTGTGATCCATCTGTATGGATTCTATGAATTCATTCATGCTATGAATCCATACAATGCCTCGCGGGTTACATGTAGAGTGTGAGGTAGGAGTTGAGGTTTATTTTTTCAGTACATTTATCCAGTTGTTTCAGCACCATTTGTGGGGGAAACTTTCCTTTCCATTGAATTTCCTTTTCTCTTTGGCACTTTAGTCAACAATTCTCTGAATGTAATTCTGCAGGTTTATGTCAGAACTCTCTGTACTCTTCCATTGCTCTATCTGCCTGTTCTTACTCTAATAGCACATTGTCTTGATCATTGTAACTTTATACTAAATCCTGAAATTAGACAGCACAAGTCTTCCAGCTTTGCTCTTTTTTTTCCAAGATTACTTTGGCTATTCCAGGTCTTTTTCATATCCACATGCATTTTAAAGGCAGTTTATCAATTTAGATCTTTTTAAAACATGACTGGTTTTTTAATTGTCTTAGCATTAAATGTATAAATTAGCTGCTTTCCGAATCATGAAGGCAATCTTTTATTCCAGCTATGTTTTTTAGTTTTTAGTATAAAGGTCTTGTATACATTTTGTTAAATTTATTTTTGATGTATAGTAAACAGCATTTTAAAATTTTAATTTCCAATCATTTGATGCCTAGATATAAAATACAATTATTATTTTATATTGACTTTGTATGCTGTGACTTTGCTAAATCCACTAATTTTTGTTGGCGATTATATAGAACTTTTTAAAGGATTTTGTACATATACATGTTGTCTGCAAATAAAGTGTTTTACTTCTCCTTTTTAAGTCTTTGTATCTTTTATTTCTCCTGACTTATTTTACTGGCTAAGCACTCTAATACAATAATAAGCATAGATATTCTTATCTTATTCTTTTTTTTCTTTTTAAAGATTTTATTTTTAAGTAATCACTATACCTAACATGGTGCTTAAACCTACAACCCAGAGATTAAGGGTTGTGTGCTCTACCAACCGAGCCAGCCAGGCGGCCCTACCTTATTCTTTATCTCAGAGGGAAATGATTCAATATTTCATCTCCCAGTATCATGTTAACAGGAGATTTTATGTAGATGTCCTTTGCAATATGAATATCATTTGCCTGACCTTGAATATTTTCTTCTAGAGTTTCTTAGAATGCAAGTCGCCTTGCTTTGAAATATATCCACTTTCATTCCTCTAGAGTACATCATTATTTTAGCCATGATTATGAATGCTATATTGTAGAGAGTTCATACATTTTCATTCTTTAAAATCTGTTGAGATTTGTTTTGAGAGACAATTACATTTCTGATTAATCTTTTTTAATCCTGTCAGACTTCATTAATATAAAATTATTCTTTTTAAGATTTTAATTATTTATTTGAGGAGAGAAAGATAGACACACAGAGCATGAGCAGGGGGCGGGGCAGAGGCCAAGGGAGTAGCAGACTTCCCTCTGAGCAAGGACCTTGACACTGGGCTCTATCTCAGGACACTGAGATCATGACCTGAGCTGAAGGAAGACGCTTGACTAACTGAGCCACCCACACACCTATAAATTACGATTTTTTTTTCAAAGTAGATCTGTTTTAGTTTATCTTTACTTCTAGTTATCAGCCCTATCTTACGTATCCTTGCTTCTAAGGTGTGGCCTCTCTGGGTTGCTAGCTGCATGTCCAAAAACAGCAACTTCTCCACACTCCTACTGGACCAGAGTAGGGTGGGTCTCTTGCATGTCCCATCATTTGACCATCTGTTTATCATCCTTGGAGCCGATGCTCTCTGCTAGGCCTCACAGAGTCTCAATCTGTACATGCAGAGCCCAACCCTTAACTGAGTTCATGAGGGCAGTAGTGCCTCCCCAAAGTTCCCTCATCCATAGGAAGTTTCCCAACTGCCTCAGAAGCCCCCAGACTCCAATCAGCTACTTCCTCAACTCAGCAGCTGCTGCTCTTACCTTAGGCTCTATCTTCTTCTATATGATTCCCCAGAATGCCTCCACGCAGAAAACCTGAGCCAGTATGGGTCTCACATCACATGTACTCATTCACTGAATATTATAAGCCTCCACTGCCCACTCTTTGATGCCTAGAAAAACTGCCTCATACGTGTTTTTCTAGATTCATAGGTTATTTTGCTTGGTTTTGTTCGGTTTTTTAACATTGAAAATTCAAGACCAAGACTGTTAATCTGTTACAGTCAGAAGAAAAAATATTATTTATCATTTTTTGTTTGAGCCAAAATAATATATATCAACTTTAAAGAATTATTTTTCCTCACTCATCTAATTTTTGTTGTGAAACTAAAAAGAAATGAATTGCTTGCTTGTAACAGAGACAATCTCCTAAGAATTGACATCATTAAATCTATTTTCTAACTATTGACATTGATTCCTATGGAAACGTAAAGGCCAAAAATAAAATAAAAATAAAAATAAAGTAAGACTTGTCTAGATTTTCTTTTTTATAGGCCTATCAAATAAGAAATACATGACGTCCATGGCTACATTCCACCATATAAAAACACTTTATTTTCTATGTAACCCCTGTTAGGATAAATGATTTTTAGCCTTAACTGATAAATGTTTAGCTTTTAAAGCAGACTGGCTGGAGCAAAAACTTAAAAAACTTGCATATTGTCTTAACCATTTGATAATATTTGATTTAATGTTTTTTTTTTCTCCAAGTTCAGTTCCATTTATTTGTGCAGTTCCCTAACATATAGGCCCTTAGATTTCACGTTGATTAGCCTGCCTTCATCTCTTTATTTTTTTTTTAAGATTTTATTGACTTATTTGAGAAAGAGAGAGAGCATGAGCAAAAGGGGAAGAGGGAAAGAGAGAGAGAGACAGGCTCCATGCTGAGTGTGGAGATAGGCCCCTGGGCTCATAGGGGCTCCTTGGAGGGCTCAAAGCCAGAGGAGGGGGCTTGACCCCAGGATCCCAAGGTCATAACCTGTGTCAAAGCCAGAGCTTAACCAGCTGAGTCACCCAGGCTCCTCTGCCTCTATCTCTTTAAAGAACTAGATGGCTCTTCTGCAAGCACAATCATTAGGAATAGTGAAAGCCAAATAAGCTGTAAATACTTTTAGATAAAAGGATCTGTAATAAGTTAAGTTATTACCTAAAGGTAATTTGAGCACACTGATGAATTTGTTACATTTGTTTTTTGGGTTTTATTATTTCAACTTTAATAACTGAAAAACTGAAATAAGTAATAGCCTAGATTCTACATTGGTGGAATTCTTTTCTTCTAATGATAAGAAAAATTAAATACTAGCTTTGAAGTGAAGCTTTATATAACCATTTTATAGGATGGAGGAATTATTACACTGTACAGCAGAGTAGTCTGATAATCAGAAAAAAAATAACTAATCTGAAACAGCAGAAATTATTTATCTGGCACTGTATCATATCAAATGCAATCTCTGGCCCATGGTATTCACTTAATAAATGGATATTGAATGAGTTAACCAGGCTTTCCACTACTGTCTGAGCCAAGATGCAAAGTCAGGTTTGCTTAACTCCAGAATTGGTACTCTTAATATCCTGCCCTAAATAATAGCCTTAATATCCTGCAAAGAAACTTGAATTCTCTGAATAATTTTAAAATTCAGATTGTGGCAGTTCTGTTTGACTACAAAGGAATTGTTCTTAGATTTTAAATAAGTATCAGTCCCGGGGTTCTCACAAAAAGTCAGACTTGACCATGAATAGCTCCCTTCGTATCTCTACCAACATATACACTGAGGGAAAGGGACTGAGGGAGAAGCCCACATATCAGTCACTTTTGGTGCTAAAGGATGAGTTGCTTTGAGTTTAATGAAGCTTTCACCACCCTTTGGATAAAGCATCTGAACAGGGCAAGAGCCTGGAAGTTGATTGTTCCATCCATTCCATTAAGCTATTTCCCCCAGAAAGATTTTGCAGTCAGAAAAGGAAAAGCAGCAGAATTTGGAGATGGCCCACTGGTAATCTATCAATTCTTTTAACTGTGCTGCTGTCATTGTGCCTCATTAATCAAATTTTGATGTGAAAAATTGAATAAAAACATTGTCAGGTTTTCTTTCCTGTAATATCAATCTAAAGACAGCAAGGTGGTTTTTTTTCAATTAAAAAATAAAAACTATCAGCAGAGGGAAGATATAGGATCATAAAGTTATGCCATGTGATAGCTATAACAGATTATGCATATTTGTGAACTCGCTTTTAATGTCATGTATTTAAACTGGAAGAAATTTCCTTTTTAGAATAGACTTTTTCCTTAGGGTTATTTTGTGATATCTACACATTAGCAGATTGCACTATTTTTTCCCCAAACTTCAGACTCCAAAATAGGTCGCAGCAGATCACTAAAATTCAATGTGTATTCGATAAATAGAATACCAATGCTTTCGTTAGTAATTTTATAAATTACACAATCTACTGAAAATTTGTTTTCTTGCCCTTTAAAATCTAGCAAACATACAGTTTAACTGTAGTATAATTTTGAAATTATACAGAAAAGTACTTACAATTTCATAACAAGTGAAATATTCAAGACAAAAACTTATGTAAGAAAAAAGTAACTATGCTGTTTAACACCTACCAAAATGTTTTCTAAAAGACTTAGATGTTTAGCTAAAAAAATGCACATTTTGAAATATTGATTTTGACACACTAAATTCTTTTTAAGTTCACTTCAAAAGCAAAAAACTGACACCTTATATATATCATATAACTTCAGTTTAATTCACCATGTACATGACTGTCAATTGTATTTATTATTTCCTATACACATGAAAAACTATAAACAAATGCTATTCTCCAAGTTATTTAAAACATACTAAAATCTGAAATCTCCTAGAGGACATTCACCAAATTTTATGGCTAATATCTTTACACTGCACATGCACATAATAAGAAACAGAGCTGTCATATTTACGTCAATGGATATTTATAATGAGATTTATATTTTTGCCAAGAAACTTGAGTTTCACAACAAATCAGATATGCTGAGACAATAAAAAATAAACATGGAAATTTATGAATTATTCCAAGCTATGATTTTACCATACAAATTACTTGACATTTGCAAGTAACTAAATAACTCTGCAGAAAATTCACCTTAAACCTAAAATGGGTCTGTGGAGCAACTCTTGAAACAAAATTATGGTCTGGAAGCTTTGATACAGTGATATAATTAAAGGTGGTGAGATTTCCATGGAATGTGTGAATATGCAACACTTCATCTACTATAAAGATGAGTGTCTCCCACTAGCGTTAAGATGTTTTGTTTTTTTTTACTAGGCAGATCAATGGGTGATAGTAATAGTGTTCTTTAAAATTACTTAAATAACCAATATATTTACCTGGATTAAACTATCCAGGTTGAACTATCATAAAACCACAGCAAGAAAATTTTCAGAGAAACACAGGGAAGCAAGAACTGGTCTTCTGTCATTCACAGAGCAAGGTGTGGTGCTTCTGTCCCACACCTTGGAAGATAAGCTATGATAAGCTATGAAGATAAGCTATGGAGATAAGCTATGAAGCCTTTAGATTCCGTTTATCAAATTTTCCCCTGTCAGTCTTCTTGGAAAACATATATTGTACCATTAAGCAGCTATTTTAATTCCTCATGCTCTTACCTTTATAGAACAATGTATTTGGGAAGAAGGACACCAAATCCAGTTCCCTCTCCTCCCCAACTCCACTCCCAATCCCCAATGTTCTAATGTACAGAAAATCTCAGAGGAAGCAATGCTGTTCCTAGGGAGAGCTTGAGAAATGTACAGAGCTTAGATATTTAGCAGAAGGAGCAACCCAAGAGTTTCTCACAGGGAAGAATTTTTTCAGGCCCCACATTGCCTTTGAATGGCCATCAAACTAAACCTTCATAAATATAAACTGGCCATTTTTTAGTACATAATAATACTAAAAGTTTTCACAAGAACTTACATAAAAATATGAGTAATTCAACAAAAGTTCAACATACAGAGGGAAGCATAAGTGGAATAAAGGTGCCGACTTGAAATTATTGAATTATTTACTTGATACTCTATCTTGTAGCCAATGTATAATTTAAATGTGATATGTCCATAGTAGATAAAATGGGAAGGGAAATACCAGTTCTGACTGGGTAACTTTCATTTTGTTAATATTTTGTTGAATGTTATCAAAGACACAGGATAGTTGTTTGGGTTGGTCCTCATTATATTATTAGAGAAAAATGCTGCCCAAAGTGAGATTAGAAAAGATGGCAACCTGAAAGTCTCATAACATCATTATACCCTAACTTACTACTCTCATTACTTACCCTAACACAAGTTTATATGCTCAGTTTCCCCTGAATGTCAGCTCTCTTATTTCAGTGTATTTTTTTATTACAATGGCTTTTGATATTACGTGTCTTAAATTCAATTTCATTCCTAGCAGGTACAAGCTTCTATTTTATTATTTCACCTACTGAAGTAAACCCCAAGTCATTACATATTTAAATATATAATATTTAAGAATAAATCATGTTTTATTCTTCCATTATATTACATTTAAGCCTTAGCTGATGTTATAATTAGGTGTAGGTAGATTATATTGTTTTGATAATATTCACGTCAGGAAAGTAAATATTTTCAGTTAAGAGGTATTTCCAAGGTGAAATCCCTTGCCTAAAGCAGGGAAAGAAAAAGCAACAACCAGGGCCTAACTCTGGACCAGATCTGGCCTAACTCTGGACCAGATTTCTCCTAAGCTCTGTATAGCTACAATTCTACTTCCTCACTTAGTGAGAATTGCAGTTCCTATTTTATAGATGCGAACTATGAGGCCCCAAGAGATTTACTTGCCCAAGTTTGCATAGCAAGAAAATACCGGAACTGGGTTCAGTCAACACATTCTAAAATGCACCTGAGCCCCTGTAGTCTTCTTTAGGAGGCCCAGGATTTACGTGCGTGACTGCCCAGGCAGACCCAATGTTTCATTTCATGCTAAATATGTTGTAATGTGTCCTTTTCTATCTTGAAATAAAACTCTTAGATATTGTATCCCACGTACCTTCATAGTTTCCAAAACATCAATATAAAGTCAATATGATAGAGTAATTGATCTATTCAGTAGAATCTGTCAGAAGGGCACATCACCAGGCATGCAACAGCCTCAAATGTATGCACTGCCATCAGCCCTGGTATTTATCAAAATGGAACATTTTGTAATGTTTGGAACATTTGGAACCCAACAAAGACAAGCAAGTACAATTCTTTGATATAAAAAATAAATATACTAATGAAGAAGCCAATCTATGTAAAAATGTAAAAGTATTTTGTATTTTGATGTTAAATGGGGTTAGAGTCTAGGTTTGAGTTTTTCATCTACAGGACATGTCTGATAGGGGATCAGAAATATGTGTTAAGACACAGAAAATTCTTCATTGTATGAAATGTTTATTGAGTGTCTCACACTCCACTCACAAAATATCAGTGATACGTCTCAATATTGTGAATGTGTGGATGCCTGGGTAACTCAGTCCTTTAAGCATCTGCCTTCGGCTTAGGTCATGATCCCAGAGTCTTGGGATTGAGTCCCACATCGGGCTCCTTGCTCAGCGGGGAGCTTGCTTCTCCCTCTGTCTGCTGTTCCCCCTGTTTGTGCTCTGACAAATAAATAAATAAAATTTTTTAAAAAATATTATGAAACTAAAGACTGCACTCCAAAATTTGAAAAGGACTCCGAGGGCAAATCACATCACTATTACAGTGTTTTTGTAGAGATCATTAATATTTCCAGTGAAAAGTGCTCTTAATTATATTCCAGTTAAGATTTTTTATAAATATAAATGATTTGAACATAGCCAGTTTGACTCTTAAGCCATTATTTTTAAAGCAACTTTCTAAAGACTCCTATTTACTTTCTTGGTCAAAACTGCTACATTTAGACTTCCCTGTGTAAGGCCAGTTTCTACTTTCAACCAGAAAGCTTCTTTGTGTATATTTCTATAACACTGCTTGTAAAATGTTCTGTTTGTTGTTCTGTTTCCTGGAAGACCACCCTAATGTATTAATAAATATCCTGCAAAAATTCGGCTGACTCCTGGTTTCTGGTTGACCAACTGCTGTCACTTTGGTATAATCATTCAAAGGCCAAAAGAATGTGAATTTGTAAACAAAGAAAGCCCTGCGTCCCGGTCACTACAAATTATCCTCTATTTCTGTCATTAAGGAATACATAAAGTTTAGCTGATTGGCACACTACTCATGGTCCAATATATTCATACTATTCATAAATTCAATATATACACACATACATTCATACACATATATGTAACTGTAGCTACCAGATGGCGGATGGCATCACAGTGAGAAGAAAGTCCTTGTTTATCTCATTTCCTGTTATGACCCCAGGGTTGAAAACAGTGCCTGGTATCTGGTTGGAGCTTAATAAATATTTTGCTGATGACTGAGGAGCTGGGACTTTATGCTGTGGTCTGTGGATGACCACAGAGGGCTTGTTGCAGGGGGATAATATCATTTCCTAGTTTTCAACTTCATTTCCTATAAGACCTCTAGTGTTTGTCTGTCAACCCCAAAATATTATGATTCTAAATATGGGCCACACATCAAGTGGGACAACGGATGCTGCTGGAGTCACTTTTCTCTTCTTTTTTGGTCATGAAAGAATGCGGAGTTAAACCTGCTCTTAAAGTGCATCTAGTCTGCCCACGATCCCCTCTCAGTCTTAACTCAGAAAGTACATAGACACTATTTGAGTACCTTTGGTAACAGGGAATGAACACTACCTGTAAGAACCCATTTTATCTTTGCGCAGTTGGGATACTTACAAAATGCTTCCTCATCTTGAGCTCGAATGTAATAACCAATAATTCAGGGCTCTTCCAGATTATGTCTAACCACACTTCTATACAAACTCAGTTCAAATCTGTGATGATAATAATTAACCTCACTGCATTTTCCCTTCTCTGGGCTAAATGGTCATCATTTATTCCCTCAATAAATATCTATTATGAGCCCACTATGGGCCAGACACAGTTCTGGGGATTGGGTGTATGGCAAGAAACAAAACTGACGAAGTTCCCGTCCTTATGGAGTTCGTATTCTAGTGGTGAAAACTGCAATAACAATGACTATAATGCATGGATGGATGGATGGATAATGACCCTCACAACCTACATTCACCCCACGTGAACTTACTCAATTTTCCCTACCTGTCTTTTAAATCATGGGGACTAGAAATTAATGAAAACAATCCTAGATTGATCTGATCAACAATAAGAATAGAATTATTTCCACCCTACTTTTTAAAAAAAATTATTTTAGAGAGAGAGACACACGGAGAGAGAGAGAGAGAGAGAGCAGGGGGAGGGGCAAAGGAAGAGGGAGAGAATCTCAAGCAGGCTCCACATTGATTGTGGACCCCATCACAGGGCTTGATCCCAGGACCCTGAGATCATGACCTGAGCCAAAATCAAGAGTTGGGAGCTTAACCGACTGGGCTACCCAGCTGCCCCACCCTACTTTTGATAATCTATTAATAAAGTCTAAACTTGCAATACATTTTCTGGTGGGCCTATCAACTTGTTTCCTCCTGAACTTAAGGCCAAAGAACATCTTGGAGTCTCTCATGGTACACAAAGTAATAGTCAAAATCTGCCGGGACTGTATTTTTATTCTAGACTTTGACCTAGAGCAAAACGTCAAGTTTATCCCTAATACATCACTATGTTTTGAATAACCTGGATTTAAATCCCATCTGCCCTTTACTAATTGTACAACTTTGACCAATTATTTAACTTTTGTATATTTTATTTTATTTATTAATAAAATGGGACTTATAATAGCACTTAAAATTATTTTTTTGTTGGGACGCTTGGGTGGCTCAGTTGGTTAAGCGGCTGCCTTTGGCTCAGGTCATGATCCCAGCATCCTGGGATTGAGTCCCACATCGGGCTCCTTGCTCAGCAAGGAGCCTGCTTTTCTTTCTGCCTCTGTCTGCCTGTGCTTGCTCTCTCTCTCTCTCTGACAAATAAATAAATAAAATCTTAAAAAATATATATATTTTTTGTTAAAGATTAAATGAGATAACATAAATTGCTTAGAACATGCCTGATGAATGGCAAGCAGTATATAAAAGTTAGGTATTATACATAACATAATTAATCAGAAATTCAACTAAGAGAGTTAATGCCTATAAAGAAAAACATATTTGGTTTCTCACAGATTAAGGATATTTGTTAAAAGCAAAAAATAAAAAATTAAATATTCATTAATGGCAAAAAAAAAAGTTCACTGTTTTCTCTTTACAGAAACTATCTATACACATACACACACTCATACACACACATACATACATATATACATTCAGGCATATGTATATTCATTTATAAATTATATATATGCATTATTGACTTTATATATGCATTTCCAACATTCCTCCTCACAACTCCATACCAGAAGCTCTGGACCCCAATCATACATACATGCTCCTATATCCTCACACTACTCAAGCCATTACTGGATGCCACAGAGACCTGCAGTCCCAAATTCTAGACAATATAAACCTTATCCAGTGTGAGCCTTATTTTGTGCATGTTTCCCATCACCCCTTGTCTCTCTGCTCGCAGTGATCATGCTGTTTTCCAACAAAAACCCTCACAACAATAATTTATTTTTTGACCGCAGCACTGCCATATAAGCTACATATCTGTTATCACAAATTCTTTCATTAAATATCCATGCTCAATACTTATTTAGCATCTACTAATGCTGAAAACTGTCTGATATGGTGGTTGGTAGAATAAGTTCAACTTCATCTTCTTATTAGTTGTGCGACTTTGCATATTTATTTAGCCTCTCCAAGCTCTGACTTCTTCATCCGCAGATGGGGAGTCAAAAAAAGGACTCACCTGACAGGGTGTAGAGTGGTTTAAATTATAAAATGTACACACAGCCCTCCAGCATTTTGTGGAATGCATGTAGGTACATAGTATTAGGTGGTTATTACCAGAGTTATTGTTTTAACCTTTCTAACAGGCTATAAACTCCTTAAGGTTTGTGTCCCATACTTCTGTATATTCCATAGAACGCGTAGTGGCACGAACTGTTAGTGTTGTGGTTTGTTGCATCTTTGACTAGTTTTAATAGAGTAAGGGTAGTAATACTTCTGGAAGGGGTATGGAAAGTAGGCTTCCAACCCCAGGGAATATTATTAGAATATTTCTGGAGAAGAATATGGGTAGCAAAGCTATCAAACTTTAAAGGAATCTGTGGGCTTGGAAAATAGAGAGTGCTTCTTATTTTTCTTAACAAATCTTCATGTCATGATTTAAAACATATGCATCTATAATTTTGATAAAAATAAAAATCAACACAAAAGGATCAAGTACTACAAAAAGTACTTGTTAATTTTAAACACTAGTTATGGCTGTTCATACTCTGATCAGATGTCATAGAAAGCATCTACCTGTTTCCTCTAGTAAATCATAAGGAAATGTGCCTTAAAAAGAATGAAAAGACTTCTTTGTTTAAGTTTGGGCTATATTAGATCCTTAAAAAGCATTTTTCATTGCAAAAATATCTTGTGCATATAAGAGCAAAATACCATATTGAGCAAAAATATCTTGAGCATAAGTCTACAAGAGAGTTGGAGATTCTATTAATTTTCCAGTAAATGCAGAAAAAAAAAGGCAATGACCCAGATTTTCATACCTCCTACTACCCAAAAAAAGTCTTTAAGGAGAAACTTTTTTAAATGTATCAAGCACTTCCTAAGAAAATTCAGCAAATTTTTCTGTTTATTTATCTATCTACCCTCACTATACTGAAGTTGATCCAATTCAGGAAGCCAGCTACATAAAAAATCTTGATCTGCAAATAATAGGTGTTCAATAAGAAAGAGTGGAAGGCATGAAGAAAATTCTGGAGCCTATATAAAATACAGAAAGTAAAGAAATTTTGGTACAGGTATTTTAATAAGATATATTTCTGATGATAAAATACATAATCATTATATGCCATTTTGAAAACCAGTAGAAAATACAAGAAAGAAAACTAGAAAATCATTACCAATTAAATTCCCAGAGAAAAAGTTCTCTGGAGGAAACTGGTCATTTTCTCCTGAGAATTTTGTGACAGATTTTCAAAACACATGCATAAGTGGTTATTTATTCCTTAACATTACTTTGATTCATATCTCTACTATATTCCCCACTATTTTATTTATTAGAGCCTTGTGCTTGTGCTAATTTATAGAAGCTCATTATACATTTAATTTGTAACATTTATATTTTATTAATTGTTTTTTACAATTTTTCAATCAATTGATATTGATCTTCTAATTCTATTCTTCTTAGGTGGAAAAAATGCTCATTTGTGATATAGTAAAAACTATCTCCTTTTTTCAAGATTTTTTCCATTTCCATTAAATGTAGAAGTTTTCCCCTAATGAATACTTCAAAATAAACATTAGCCTGAACCACATGATGACTATAGTTGAAATACACTATTGTATATTTGAAACTTGCTAATAGAGTAGATCTTAAAAACTCTTAGCACATACACAAAAATGGGTAACTCTATGTGGTGACAGAGGTTAACTAACTAGACTATGGCAATCAATCCACAATATTTACATATATGAAAATCATGCTACACAACTAAAATGAATACGATGTCATCTGTCAAAATAAAGTTAATTAAATGAATAAATATTAATGCCACTTTCATTTGTAAGTATACATTTATTGTATACTAAATTATTGTGCATAGTAAAGATTCTTTCTTAGCTATTCTGTTTAATGGATATATACATCATTATATACAAATATTGCATTGCTTCTATGATTACCTCATTATAATGTGTTGTAATACTTGATAAGGCCTTACAATGTATGTTAAGATTTCATAAGAAGATTCCTAGACTTCCTATTCAACTAGATCTTAGCTAATTTTCATTTCAAGATGAATTTGAGTATGTTTGGTCAAAATCCAAGAAAGAGTCAGTTAAGAGTTTTAATCAGGGGGCACCTGGATGGCTCAGTGGGTTAAAGCCTCTGCCTTCGGCTCGGGTCATGATCTCAGGGTCCTGGGATCGAGCCCCGAGTCGGGCTCTCTGCTCGGTGGGGAGCCTGCTTCCCCTCTCTCTCTGCCTGCCTCTCTCCCTACTTGTGCTTTCTATCAAATAAAATAAATTTAAAAAATTTTAAAAAAAAGTTTTAATCAGAATAATAGTAGATCCATATTCATTTACAAAGACAATATTTTCCATCTCTCTTCTCACTTGGAAAATAGTTTGCTTCTGAATTTATTTAAAGCTTTTTGATTTATGTAAAGTTTTAGTCATAAGGGTTGTACATATTCTTGCTAAGGGTTCCAATTAAACTTTTCATGTCTTTATGTTAGTTTTTCCACTGTCATTGGGATGTAATTTTCTCATCAGATTTTTAATTGGTTGTTTATATTCAAGAACTCTGTGTGTTTTTAGTTTTAGAATTATGTATGCTCATTTAGCCAAACTGATCTATTTTAGTACAAGTTCAGTATATTCCCAAAGTAAACAAAAAGGTTAACTGTATATAGTTGGACTTGTTGCATTTTCAGGACTTCCAGACCTGTTAATTACTGATGGCGATGCTGTCATCTTGCTTAGTTGTTTTTTTTTGTTGTTGTTGTTTTATAGACAGGTCTTTAGTGTTGAAATGTGTGCTGTCAATTTGTGATAGACTTTGCCATATGAGTAAAATATCTTTCCATTCCTAGCTTTCTCTCTCCAGCAAAATCAAGGATTGACTTTTTATTGTGTGCCATTAACTTTCTATTAAGACCACTGGTGTCCCAAGAGTAGGCAGTTGAAGCAATCCACACCAGGGCCAGAAAAGAAAGGGATTCATTAAAGACAATAATACAACTAGCCCTGTCACTCTGCTTCTTATTATCACCAGACCTCCGCAACTCTAAACAGTGTGAGTGATAAAATATTCCTCCCAGAAATAATTTTGTGTTGATCAAAGTTCAAAAAAAGTTGCTATTGTTACTGTTGTATTTTCCTAATACATATGTAAACTTTAAATTAGCACATTTTTTATTATTTATCCCTTAATAAACACTGTATTATGTAGAGGTTAATATAGAGAACTGTTGGTTAGATAGTCGACCCCGATGCACATGGGTAAGAATTTAAGTTCAGTTATATTTTTCCTTTACAATCACTGTGCTTCCATTATTTATACCTAATCTGTTTAAATGCAGAAATATGTAGTGCCACATGACTTGGTGACACAAAAGCACCCAGAGCAAGCTCAAACGATTCTGAACCATTATGAACTTCAAAAGTTTTTACCAAATAACAGAATTTTATTATGAATTTTCTGGGGAAGATATTTCAGCAGAAATATTTCAAACATGACAACACTTGAAAGCCACTAGAAGAAGTAATCCAAGGAAACACAGATGGATAGAGTTGTAATTTCTAGAACAGTGAAATAGGATTTTTGTGAATCTCAAATAGATTTAACCATATGTTTATCACTTTCCTTAACTATCTGCATGTCTGTTGTTGTATGAAATGGAACTTCTCAAAATTAAAATTTATAGAAATTATTCTTCAATCAAGTGGGAGTGAAAACAAATTGACAAAAATAGCTATACTGCTGCCAAACATAATTAAGATAGTTTTTTAAAAAAATCATTTGCAGAAGGCTTGAAAACAGAAACTCTAATGTTATTTTTTGTGTCTTTGACCAACATGTTGATATTGGTCAGTAATTTTCTCTATTTTTATTCCAAAAAATACATTAATATGATTTATAAATGTTAATTTAGTATCTCTTTTCTTATACTGTAATTTTTAAATCATTTTATTGGCAAACATACATATATAGGAATATGTATGTGTGTGTGTGTGTGTGTGTGTGTGTGTATACATATGTATGTCATTTAATAAAAAAGTTTTACTGTATTTTTGTGGTTTTATTTTACTGGATTCATTTCACAATTATTACTGAAAATAATCCATCACAGAGAGAAGCAAGATGTTAAAATGATCTATTCTGAGTGTCTAGCCTTCTAGGTATGCCATCAACTAAGATCATATAATTTATTGAATTCACAGATTCCCTGATACCAAATCATCCTTTCATTTCTAGGATCAAGCTAAACTGGTAAAGTTAAATGACTATTTGAAGTTACACTTACTTTCATGTTGCAAGTACTTTAATTAAGATTTTGTCACAGGATTTCTTTAATTTGATTTGCAAGTAATTTTAATTAAGATTTCTGCCATGCAGTAAACGAGCTCTCTCTTTTTCCTATCTTCTTATCCAAGTATGCTGATTTATTAAAAATTTCTAGGTAGCCATATTTTTAGCATTCTGGGCCAGTTTATGCGGCATTCACTTTCTGTTTCTTTTTTTTTTTTCACCCATCCACGAATGACAAAGCTTCAAACCTTTGGAAAAATAATGTTTTGGGCAAACTTTTAATAATTACCAATGTTGTTCACTTATTCATGTTTCTCAATTGCTGAGGTAGCTCATTAAGATTTTTAGCTGATTAGCATAGAGTTAATGTAGTAATCTATAAAGTGTTAAATCAATATTTATAATTATATATTATTTCTCTTTGTGTTATTCTTCTTTTCTATTTTGCTAATATTTGCCAGAAGCTTGTTGATTATTTGGTCTTCTGAATTAACAGCTCTTAGATGAATTACTTCTACAGTTTGTTTTCTCATTCAGTACATTTTGTCTTTATTTCTATATGTCACTCTTTTAGGATTTATGGGGTAAATTGAATAGATGCTTAATAATTTTTTTTTTTAGATTTTATTTATTTATTTGAAAGAAAGTGAGTGAGAGAGAGAGCAGGAACAGGGGCAGAGGGAGAGGGAGAAGCAGACTCCCCGCTGACCAGGGAGCCTGACCTGGGGCTCCATCTCAGAACACTGGGATCATGACTGAGCCATCCTAGAATACTTAATTTATTTATCTATATATATATATATTTCCATTTTTCCTTTTAGGACACAAAGCTCTGAAGGCATGAATTTATCACAGAGTTTAGTTTTGGCAACCACTGTTGTTTTGATAAATTTTCATGTATTATGGCATTTTCTAAATCTTATTCTTTAAACATTTAACTTCTCTCTTAATTTGGCCAAAAGATTTATTTTTTAAAAAGATAATTGGGGCACCTGGGTGGCTCAGTGGGTTAAAGCCTCTGCTTTCAGCTCAGGTCATGATCCCAGGGTCCTGGGATCGCACCCCACATCGGGCTCTCTGTTCCATGGAGAGCCTGCTTCCTCCTCTCTCTCCCTGCCTGCCTCTCTTGCCTATTTGTAATCTCTGTCTGTCAAATAAATAAATAAAATCTTAAAAAATAAAAAAAATTTTAAAAATAAAAATATAATCTATGTTTTCTGAATATGTAATTATAAATATGACATATGAAATGACTATCTCTTTGTAATTTTGTTTTAAGTAAGCTCTACACCTAACATGGGCTTGAACTCAGGACCCTGAGATCAAGAGTCTCATGCTCGGGGCACCTGGGTGGCTCAGTGGGTTAAAGCCTCTGCCTTCGGCTCAGGTCATGATCCCAGAGTCCGGGCTCTCTGCTCAGTGGGGAGCCTGCTTCCTCCTCTCACTCTCTGCCTGCCTCTCTGCCTACTTGTGATCTCTCTCTGTCAAATAAATAAATAAAATATTAAAAAAAAAAAAGAGTCTCATGCTCTATAGACCAAGCCAGCCAGGCTCTCCCTGTAATTTACTTTTACAAATGAAACATGCTAGTTGATCTATGGCTTTTGACAAATGCAGAGTTCTGTGACCACCACCACAATCAAAATACAGAATGGTTCCGTCACTGCTTTGAAGCTCCATTAGTAGTCAATTCCTTGCCTACCTTTAATCCATGGCAAACACTCATCTGTTCCCTATCTCTAGAGTTTTACTTTATCCAGAATTTAATATAAGGAAACCATACAATCTGTAGCCTTTTGGGTCTGATATATCTCACTTAGCAAAATGTGTTTTAGATTTATCTGTTTTAGATAAACAGATAGAACTATTTATTAATGGTTCTCTCCTTTATATGTTGAGAACTTCATTGAATGGATGCACTACTATTTGTTTAACCATTCAGTTATTGAAGGACAATTAATCTTCCTGCTTTGGGGTAATGATGGACAGAGTTTCTATTGGCATTTATGTATAGGTTTTTCTGTGACATAGGATAATATTGCTCTAGAGTAAATATCTAGAAGTGAGATTTCTGGATCACAATGGCAAGTGTATGTGTAATATACAAGAAACTCACAATTTTTTTTAATTTTTTTTTAAATTTTATTTATTTATTTGTCAGAGAGAGAGAGAGCACGAGAGAGCAAGCACAGGCAGAGTGGCAGGCAGAGGCAGAGGGAGAAGCAGGCTCCCTGCTGAGCAAGGAGCCCAATGTGGGACTCGATCCCAGGATACTGGGATCATGACCTGAGCTGAAGGCAGCCGCTTAATCAACTGAGTCACCCAGGCGTCCCAAGAAACTCACAATTTTTTTTAAAGTAGTCCTATCATTTTGCATTCCTACCAACAATTTATGAGAGTTCTATATCCTTGCCAACACTGGTTGGTGTTTTTATTTTTTATTTTTTTCATTTTTCCGTCTTAGCCATATCTAAGACACATAGTGGCATCTTACTGCAGTTTTAATTAACATTTTCCTAATGACTGATGATGCTGAACATGGTTTTCGGTGCTTCTGGATATCCATAACTTTTATATTTTAGAATTTGTATGTCATATGATTAGTGATTTATTTAAACATCCCATGGATTCTCAAAAAATGTGTATCTTTATGCCATCTGACACATATCAATATATTTCAAAGTGTAATCCTTGAGATGTGTCAATTAATGTAACTTTATTACATTATTCAAGTATATCATTACTTCATATTTGTATATGTCCTCTACTATGCAGTTTTAAATGTATGGTAGGAGTTCATATTATAATTTTGTTTCTACCAACTTATACTCATCCTTCCAGAATTGGATGTTTTATGCATTTTGATTTCTCACTTTCCTTATAAAGAACAGTGCTGAAGCTTGGTTGAGTTTTATATGCTTTGTGATCATAGTGACTGGTTCTGCTTTATGTTATTTATTTTCCTTGGAATTCTAGGCTTGCTATCATAAAATTCTGACCCCTGCTTTCTTCTACTTGCACAGCCCTCAGACACTGTCTGTATTCCTTGATTCAGAATTTATCTAATTATTTGATTGTCACTTCAGTCCAATTACTATTGTAGTTAGCACACTACCATATCTAAATTTGGATCTCTGTTTCTGAAATGTCTTTTCAAAATTATACCATGTTACAGTGTCAAAACTCAAAAAGTTACTATGTATGATGGAAAACTTTTCAAAGCTAAGAGAGGTTGATAAAATGATGAATGTGTATAATGAAGAAATATGAATTTAGAGACCAGATTTTACTCTAACAGATACAGATGTACCCTGGGAGTTTTCCATAACCTCAGATATCCCTCTCAACCTAGAAGGTGCAAAAGAGGTCAAGGTGATGAAATTGGGTTGTGAATATTCCACAATTATTGGGATCATCTCAATAACTGCAGATGACAAAAAAAAAAGTGATTCTGAAATATCTTAGGCTTCTTATAAGCAAAGAAAGCTCAGACTCAAAATCAAACTTGGGTACTAAACAGGGGGATGTAATTTGTGGCCAAATGTTGGCAATTGCTTGTGTATTAAAACATAATACATGCATGTACTTCGTACTCCTTCTCTGCAATCCCAAAATGAGTCTTTAAAGTAGTATAATCTATGAGATACTTAGGATACTTCAGCATTCCAATTGTTCTTAGGTCATATGTGTCTGCATGTTTTATAATTAAATTACAGACCATTTGGGCATAAGTTTATTTAGATCAAATCCATTTGCTCAGCTGATTTTAATTCTCAAACTGTGTCTCCTCAAAGACCATGAATTCCCCATTCTTCTTAATTTCTATTTCAGTAATCTGCCACGGCATGCCTTCGAGCAATTCTTTCTAAAATGGAATGTGGGAGATAGATTTTACAAACTCTTAAGTATTTGAGAATGTTTTTATGTGACTGTTATATGCAAATGACAAGTTAGGGGAAAAGTAAAAAATCAAGCATAAAAATGGGAAAAAGGTGAATAATTATTAAATATTTAGTCACAGGAGGGATTCCTAAGCATAAACAACCATGAAATAAGGCAAATTAAAAAAAAGAACAAAAATAACATAGAACTTCCCAAAGAGAAAATATAAGTGGATAACAGACATGTAAAAAAAATCAATCTTAGAAGAAATATAATTTTTTTTAAAAAACATGAGTTTTAGATTATTAAAAATGTAAATATATCATATATAATTTAGGTTTCAGTTTGATAAAAATAGCATTAGCATTTACTTGCTGCTGCATGTCTAAAAGAAACAAATTTACTAAAACAATTTAGTAATATATTTCAGGAGATTTAAAAAACAATGATTGAGGGGCGCCTGGGTGGCTCAGTGGGTTAAAGCCTCTGCCTTCGGCTCAAGTCATGATCCTAGGGTTCTGAGATTGAGCCCCGAATCGGGCTCTCTGCTCAGCAGGGAGCCTGCCTCCCCCTCTCTCTGTGCCTGCCTCTCTGCCTACTTGTGATTTCTGTCTATCAAATAAATAAATAAAATCTTTAAAAAAATGATTGAATTATTCATTTTCTAAGAACATATTTTAAGAAAATGATCAGAAAGTGTCAGTGATGTTTACAAAACTTACATATACAGATAAACATTGCAACAGAGTATATGATAGTAAAAACTGGAAAAATTGCATGTCCTGTAATGAAAGAATATTTATATAAATGCTGAATTATTGAGGTGAAATATTCGTCATCAAAAATATGCTCATAAAGAACAAATGAACAAACAAGAAAAATCATATACTAAAAAATTAAGAAAAACTAAGCACCCAGAAATAAATCCATGCTTATGGACAAAAAGACGAAAGAGGCAAGAATAGATAATGTGAAAAAGACAGTCTGTTCAATAAATGGCTCTGGGAAAACTGGACAGCTACATGCAAAAGAATGAAACTGGACCATTTTCTTATACCATACACAAAAATAAACTCAAAATGAATTAAAGACCTAACTGGTGAGACCTGAAACCATAAAACTCCTAAAAGAAAACATGCGCAGTAGTCTTTTGGACATAGGCCTTAGCAATGTATTTATGAATATGTTTCCTCAGGCAAGGGAAACAAAATGAAAAATAGACTATGGGGACTTCACCAAAATAAGAAGGTTTACACAGCTACAGAAACCATTCAGAAAACAAAAAGGCAACCTACAAAATGGGAGAAGAGATTCACAAACGATTTATCCAATAAGAGGTTAACATTTAAAAAATGTAACTGAACATAATAAAAAATAAAATATGTAAAGAATTTATACAATTCAACACACACACACACACACACACATCCAAATAAAAATGGGCAGACAACTTGAACAGACGTTTATCCAAAGAAGACCTACAGATGGCCAACAGACACATGAAAAGATGCTCAACATCACTCATCATCAGGGAAATGCAAATCAAAACCTCAATGAGGTATTACCTCATACCTGTCAGAATGGCTAGTATCAAAAAGAAAAGGAATAAAACTTATTGGTGAGGATGTGGAGAAAAGGGAACCCCGCTGCACTGTTGGTGGGAATGTAAATTCCCTTTGTAAATCCACCTACTATGGAAAACAGTATGGAGGTTCCCCAAAAAATTAGAAATGGAAACACCACATGATCCAGTAATTCCACACGGGGTACTTATTCAAAGAAAATGCAAACACTAATTCAAGAAGATATATGCACCCCTATGTT
Source organism: Mellivora capensis (assembly GCA_004024625.1). NCBI lineage: Eukaryota > Metazoa > Chordata > Mammalia > Carnivora > Mustelidae > Mellivora > Mellivora capensis. Next base: position 87,858 of record PISX010004921.1, on the reverse strand, counting down.
CATTGCAGCATTACTTCCAATAGCCAAGATATAGAAGCAACCTAAGTGCCCATTGACAGATGAATGATAAAGAAGATGTGGTGTGTTACTCAGCCACACAAAAGAATGAAATCTTGCTATTTATGACAACATGGAGAGACCTAGAGGGTATTATGCTAAGTGAAATAAGACAGAGAAAGACAAATACCATATGGTTTTGCTTATATGTGGAATCTAAAAAACGAAAGAGAAATAAGGCAAAGAACAAACAGATTCAGAGATATCAAAAACAAATAGGTGGTTGCCAAAGGGGTGAGGTGTGGGGGGATAGGTGAAATAGGTGAGGGGATTAAGAGGCACAAGCTACCAGTTCTAAAATAACTAAGTCAAGGGAGATGAAAAATATAGCATAGGGAACACAGTCAATAATATTGTAATAACTGTGTATGTTGACAGAAAGTAACTGCATTTATTGTAGTGAGCATTGCATAATGTATAGAATTGTAAATCACCATATCCTGTACCTGAAACTAATATAACATTGTATATTCGTGATACTTAAAAGGTTAAAAAAAAAGCCTTTTAAAGAACAAAGGGTACAATACATTATACAAACGTTGTTCAACCTGATGAAAAAGTTGTATTTTTTAAAGTAGAGAAGGAAATATATAAAAGTTTGAAGAATGGTTGGTTCTAGACAGTGGAATTAAAATGTCTCTCCTGCTTCATTTTAATTTGGATATAAAGTAACCACAGAATCAACAAATATATGATCTTAATGCCCTGCTTGCCCTATCTCCACCCATGGTGCTCTGTTAGGCGAGTCCCAGAGTGTAATGTGCTTGTGAAACCATACAATCATTCCCTCCTTGCAGAGATTCACAATGCTCATCAGCACAATAAAGATACTGAGAAGTCTCCTCTTGGAAATATCAAAATTGATTTAATTACCATTTCTCAGCAAAGTCCACACTGATTTGACTATCAAATTTCAGATTAAAAACTCTTAAAAAGACGTGGCAAAGCTTTCAAAGAAATACACTTTAGGAAGGCCCCCTATATGGCTCAGTCAGTTAAGCAGCAGACTCTTGATTTTGGCTCAGGTCATGATCTCACAGGTGGTGAGAAACAACCCTGTGTGGGGCTCTGTACACAGCGCTGAGTCTGCTTAAGGATTCTCCCACCTGCTCCTCCCCTCACTGGTTCACACTCTACCTCAAATAACTAAATCTTTAAAAAAAAGAAAAAAGTACATTTAAGAAAATGACAAAGAAGTCTGATTGTGATTGAAGTGTCCAAGAGATTTAAATAATTATGAGTCAACATGAACCTTAGTTATTTAGTCACGGTCAATGAAGATGAATTAAAATTAAACATGATTTTTGACCTCTTCCTAAGCAGTCATTTTATCACATGTCTTCCTAGGTACATCTTGGTTTGAATAATTAAAAATCAAATACTGAGGTGGTGCCTGGGTGGCTCAGTGGGTTAGGCCTCTGCCTTCGGCTCAGGTCATGATCTCAGGGTCCTGGGATCAAGCTCTGCATCAGGCTCTCTGCTTAGCAGGGAGCCTGCTTCCTCCTCTCTCTCTCTCTGCCTGCCTCTCTGCCTGCTTGTGATCTCTGTCTGTCAAATAAATAAATAAAATCTTTAAAAAAAATCAAATACTGAGACCATTGATACTTTTTATATTACAATCCATAGGTTGTGTAGGTGTGGTCAGGTAAAGCCAAATAGAGAAAAAGATAAAGAGACAGAATGGTTACACAGACTAGCAGGTGACATCCTAATGCTCATCTTTACTCTGCAGTTACCACTTGGCTTGCTCTGCAAAGCAGAGATTAATGGTCAGGAGTTTTGATACAGGTTGATAGGTTAGCTATGATACTTGCTTTTTACAATTCCTCTTGATTGCCGAGGAGAGCTAAAAATGAATTGTCTTCATGAGCTTTATCACTTTGCTTTGAGAAATGTTGTCAGCCCAAAATACTTCCTTTTGGGAAAAAAAAATTAATTATCTCAAGGCCTTCGCCTCTAATTCATAATACACCCGAGGAGGAGAAAGAATGTATTTAGCCTTCATGTGGTTCCGGGAAATGAGTGAGCTCATTTTACACATGCAAGTTGTAGCTGCTACACAGATTAAGAGATATGTATTAAATGTGGAGGGTTCAATGTTGGATAGAACACAGAGGAGATGTCAGCCATAACTAGTAGGACAAAGCCAAGGTCATCTACAGCAAGAGGAATTTCCTAATCTGTAGGTTGTAGGGGGTCCTGAAGCCCAAACTTTCACTCAGCAGGCTTCTCATGAGAATCTCTGGCCAATACAGGCTTGGGTCAGAAAAGGTAGGCCAAGGACATTTATCCAAGGCTGGACACCATGCTCCGGGGGCCTTCATATTGGCAAGCAGACTGGTAGTTGCCCAGCATCCAAATGAACCCACGATTGGTTTGCACCAGTCTCCGACATCAGCTTTTGAGGTCTTTTACTGTTTGTAACTCTGATATTCTGCCTCTCTTCCATTTTGCTAAGCGTTACTCCTCTTCATGCCAAGTCTATCTTCTGAAGTTGATTCTGAAGGAATCAACACAGATCACCTTTCCTTTCCCTCAGTTGGTTGCAGGGCTCCAGGGTCGGTATTGGTGTCTGCAGAGTGCTGCCTGTCCCTCTGCCTGTGAGTATTGTGAGTATTTGCCTCTTTCCAAAGGCCACGGATCCCAGTTTAGAGGAAGGCCTGGAAGAGCCCACCTCCAGGGATAAGACTCTTGGCAATCTCACTATTTCACAAATTTTCCCTAAAATATAAAACATGACCAATGAAGTGAAAATATCCCGCTACATGAAATGATGGGGAAATATATAGAACTTTACAAGGAGGTTAAACAATGTCCCAATGACAGCCTTCCCCATTGCATTCACAAAGACAACCCAGCACAGCAGTGAAGAGCTTGGACTCTGAATCCAGTTCCTCTTCTTGCGAGATGTGGGACTTGGAACAAATGACTTAACATCACCGGGTCTCATTTTCCTCATCTCTGATTGGGGTCATGTTGTGAGAGTTAATTGAGTGAACACTTGAAATGCTGTGAGGGCACTGTCTGGCACCTCCCAAGCCCTGGATACGGGCTACCTGGGGGACACGAATTTCAAGGAGAGCAGACATCATGACCTGCCTTGAGTTCTTCTCCTTTTCTTAGTATTTCACTTGGGGAATCTGGTGTTTTGTAGCTATGATGATAATTACCATGATGGCGGGCCAGCAGACTTGGATCTGTGTTATGCTGCAATATTTACTCCACGGGCCCAGCAGCCTGATGGTGGAGTAACCCACTAGTAAAATATTAATCCATTTCCCCTCAAAATCTCTTCAGACGTGAAGCAATAATTGCCTAATGCCTAATATCCTGAGTAAATTCAAAGCAATGGAAGCAAAGCGGTCTTTATACCAATTCTTGGAACTCTCTACCCATTTCGACTTTAGAAAATATGTCTCCACTGACTCAGAGTATCACTTGAATCCACATCATGTTCAGTGTGTACAGGAACAAAGTAAACACTGGACACAACCTTGTTAGCACACAAACAAAGAAGTGAGTGAAGGTCAGGGGTCAAGATGTAGCCCAGATCAAACAACTTCATTTTGAAAAATTCTATGACATTTTGCCCTTCTTTCCTCAGTACAACACACACACAAATAAAACGATGAGTGCTTAAGCCCAATGTATGTTCTAGAATGTGCAGGAAGCAAATAGTGCTTTTAGATACTACCTTTAAAGTCACCAGAGCCTCTGTATGAGTAAAAAAACCCACAGCTTAAAAAATACAGGTTTCTGAAAGAGCCCCCAAGCTTTGCTGAAGCTGGGTTCTACCTGTGTTCTATACCTTTTGGACTAACAGTCTTCCTAATGTTCTGTTTGCTGGTAACAGGCTTTTATTTATTTTTAATTTGTTTGTTTCTTTATTTTAAATTAATGTAAAGGGATTGAGATTTGAAAAAATATTTCCCCTATACCCAGAAGGTTCATTATACATGGTTATTTAAATAACAAAACACATTCTTGCAGATAATGTCAGTGAGTGCTTTTAATTGTACAGGGTGCTGGAATTTTTGTGTGGATTTTTTCAAAGTATGTGACATTGAGCAAAAAAATCCTGGCACAAGAACCAGGGATTCTGGGCCTAGATCTCGCTCCTCTTGCCTTGTGATGTTGGCAGTGAAACAGGCACAGTCTTCCGCACAGTGCCTGGCCCCATAGTAGGTAATCAGCTTCTATTTGTCAAACGACTGAATGAATGACCTTTCAGAGCTCTAGTTTCCAGAGCTGTCAACTGTGGAATCGTATCTACTTCCGCAAGGGCTAGACAATGCAGATAAAACCATATAAGGTACATAACGATGCTTTCCAGAAGTATAAACCATTATCGTCATTGAGATTAAAAATTACACCTTTTTCAAAAGTAGATTAAGGAGCTAAATCCCAGTAGCCAGACAGATCACAGTTCCAGTATGGATTCTGCCATTTATCAGTTGGGTGACCTTTGTAAGTTATTGAATCTCTGCTCACGTCTCAATTTTCACATCAACAAAATAGGAGAAGAAAAATATTTATGCATACAATTGAGATGCAAATTAATTGACATATGTATGCAAATCACTCAATCCGGTTTCTGGCATAAGAATTATATTTATTGTTGTTTTTGTTGCTTTAATTACTAGTGCTACAACTATACTATAATTTAAATGAAATGGATATGACAATGTCCTATACTTTAAATATATCACATGCACACATGCTGGAATGACAATGGTTTGCTTAATTTGGATAAATTCTTCCTCAAAGTAACTGTTAACAGTAGAATGCTAACTGTTTTGACACAGCAATATGGAAGAGAAAAATCTTACATGTTGATTTGAATAGATCAAAACATATATATATAGTTAGTATCCATATTTTATTTTAGAACATTACTCATCACAATGAAATATTAGATCATCTTTCAGCATGCTATCAAATAATGAAAAAAACCAGTAAATTCAGATTTCCCCACTCAATGTATTATAAAATATCAAAAGTCAATGTGATGAGTTTACAATATGTATATTATAAACATGTATGCTGTTTGTTCAACTTTTCTGATTAAACCCACAAGTTCCCATCCTGCTTCAAAATATTATAACAGAAAGCAATTCAAGAAAAGTAATAAAAATATGTGACTGTCATCTGAAAACAAAACAAAACAGCCCAGTCTAGGAAAGTCAAAATACTTAAAGCTAAATGGTATTAAATAGCAATAAAATTATAATGATAATACAAATAGTAATAAGAACTGCCTCAAATTAGAAAAACATAAATTCAAACATGATTTGAGTTACATACAATACGAAAATTTCCTGGATTGAGTGATGATTTGAACAGAGTGGCTTTTCTATTTACAGTTCAGGAGTTTTTTCACCAAGATTTTCATCATAAATCAACTTTTTAAAAAATTAAAACAAAAAAAAAGTTGACTAATGAAAATAAGCATTAAAATTCCTCAAGACATTTTTTCCTTCTTTCAAAGGGTCTTTTAGAGAGTTCCCATGCCTTCACAACCAAATATTTTCAAATTGTATATTATCCCTTTGGGCTGCAATCAGTTTCCCCTTCCCCATAACAAACAAATAGGACAGGTAGTATCTGGAACTAAAGTAAAACCATGGGTTCATTCGAAGAATCCAACTGAAGGTAACACGTAAAGCCCTTCTCAGCGGTACATCACAGAAACTGTTGCCTTTGAGAGCTCAAAGGGAAGGGCCGCAGTTACCTATAGGCTCTGTCGAAGACTGGCCTCTTTTTCCAGGATACCCGGATGAGGGAATACAATCTACCAACAGTCCAACTCCAAGACAGAGTCAGGGAAATTCAAGGGTTCCTTTTTTTGGGGGGTAGAGGAATAGTCATGTGCATAATATTCCACAATTCCAGCAAGGATTTATTTGTCAGTCTGGCGGCCTGGGTGTCGATCTCCTCTGACACTAGAACACCATAGACTCGATTCTAGTAGAAGTACTTGTAGCAAGAGTGGTCGATGTGCATTGAGTACTTCTCTCACGAGGCTTACAGGCCTATAACCTTACCTTACTAAGTACAGTTCTGTATTAGGATCTCCACTTGACAGAGAAAGCAACAGTCCCAGTAAAGCAACATACTTTGCTCAAGGATATGCAGCTGTGTGCAAAGCTGGTATCCCAAAACCCCTACACTTACACCCTACGGGGACAGATAAAGAACTAAATGATCCCTGTTCCCTCTGAGCAAAGAAAACATCTGTAAGACAGGAACCATAAAGCCTATTTAATTGACGACCTTCCTTCTTCCTCACTAAATAAGTCTTCAGTGTCTGCGTCAAAGTTATTTGTAGAAGAGCCTACGCAATTTCCAAGTTGAACCCTCTCTTCCATGGCTTGTGGTAATTACAGATGTAAAATCGGGTTAAAATTGCCATCCTTAGGGGCGCCTGGGTGGCTCAGTGGGTTGAGCCTCTGCCTTCAGCTCAGGTCATGATCCCAGGGTCCTGGGATCGAGCCCCGCATCGGGCTCTCTGCTCAGCAGGGAGCCTGCTTCCTCCTCTCTCTCTGCCTGCCTCTCTGCCTACTTGTGATCTCTGTCAAATAAATAAATAAAATCTTTAAAAAATAATTGCCATCCTTAGCACTTAGAAGGGGAACGTAGACAATACGGGAAAGGCACCTTTCTCCTGTGTGCTTGTGTGTGATTCAAGGATGGGGGCGAGGGGAGTGTGTGGCTGTGAGTCCCAAGAAAGCTGCCAGAGATCGAGGGTAGCAAAGAACAACAATAATCCCAATTTGCCTCATCCTGACATTTCTGCCTGCAACGGAGATCGCCTGATTGCACCCGGAATTCAAAACGCTTTAACACACAGTCATGGGTCACTTCAGGAAGGAAGACATAGAATTGAGAACGAGCAGACCTAAAGACTGAAAAAAATCGTCTGTTCTTGGTATTTGCTGTGTGTATTTGCATGAACTAGTGCTTTCTGTTGGGAGTTTTCTGGTTGGCGTCTGCAGTCTGCAGTTTGTCACGGGATCCGCAAGTGCTACTTCTTCTGGGATTTTGGGGTTTTGTTGTTAATTTCAGTTTGTTCTAAAATAGTTTTCATATATCATGTGATCCTGCTGATCTCTATACAATTTAAGAGTTTTTCAACACATCACGTCTATTCATTAACTTCACCAACTGGTGAAGTTAATAACTCCTACACGAGATCATGATTATATCTTGAATTTTATAATAAACTGGTAGGGCAAAGGTTAACACATGTGTGCACACATATATGCACACACACAGACATATAACTAATTTGAACTGAAACTGAGGTGATTCTGGAACTTCCATTGACTAAACACTTAATATCCATTTCCCAATTTGTGCCGAAGATCTTCATTTCGTGCCTCAAGATCCACTCTCCACTTTTCTCTCCTCTGCTCTCAGCACCAGGAAGCTGACTGCCATGAGCTCCACCAGGAGGCTTCAGGGCCCTGTGGCTTTGGGGGCCGATGAGAACATGGAGGAAAAGTAGGGGCTGAGTATTTCGTCCTTGGCTTCCCTCCCTGCTGAGTATTTAAGGGTTGGCTGCATGGCATCCCTCTCACAAAGGCCACAGTTCCTGGCTGGATATCTTCCCCACACAGCTCTCCTCTGAGTTTTCTGGTAATGGTTTCTGCTCCCTGCCCAGAAGGACTGACGGAAGGCTCCTCTACTGTTCCGGAGCTGCATTATCCCCTATTTTGCCAGAAAGCTCTACCCACACCATGATCAACATTACAGCATTAGGTAAACTCTCCTCAGATGATTCAGCTTGCACATACTCTCTCTTTCTTTCTGGGACATTGATCCACCCCTGGGGATAAGAAGGGATGAATAGGGCATGGTTCCTGCCGTCACAACATGTAATCAAATACGCAGGGCTGGCTTCTCTGGAAGGTCACCTGGGCAGTTGCACAGGCCCCACACTCAGAAGGACTTCATGCCTGAGCTTATGATCTGCTGCCACTAGGTTGGAATGCTCCATAATTTTTGAACAAGAGGCCTCAGATTTTTATTTTGCACTGGGCTCCACAGACTACTTAGCCACTCTTGCAGATGCCAGAGCAGACTTGGGATAAGTGCAACGCTGGTAACAGCTCTTGGCTGAGGGCTCACTATGTCCCAACTGCTATTCTTAAAATTACATGCATATTTATTCATTTCATCCTCTCCACCCCCAATGAGGAAGGCATGCTCATTATTGGCATGTTTTAGGTAAGGAACCAGGGACGCAGGGAGGATTTAAGTAACCTGCCCAAGGTCACACTGCTAGAAGGTGTAGAATATGGGATTCCAATCCAGGCATTGGAGCTTCTTCTTTGCTACTCTACTTCTGCAATAGAAACACTGAAAGGAACACAATCACATTTAACCTATAATTAAACCCTGAAGCCATGTGAGCCATAATAGGCCATGGACTTAAGACTGGCAATAACAGTGTCTCCTAGATAGGAAGGCTAATCACAAAGTCACAATAGGGATGGAACATCTGCACATAGCAAGCAAAATTGAATTTTTCATATCATATAGCATAAGAAGAGCTGAACAGGTTTGTAAATGTTAAGAAATCCTCTGATTTTTGACCTCTTAGTTCTGAATAAAATCTAGATGAGACTTAAAATCTGCTTATCTTGCCTTTCTCAATCTTTTTTCTTTATTCCTAACAACTCGAGGAAAACTGGGAAACAACAAGAACAATAAAAGTTATTTACTTCCAGAAAGAAGTAAACACACTAAGAGATAGTTTAATTAGATTCACATATTTCTAAAATACAGGGTTGTTTCTTCTCCTGCAGGCACCAATATTTTGTGGCTTATAAAAAGAAAAATGAAAAGCCACATCATCATGAAGACAGGGATCTTCAGTGTTTAGAAATTATAAAACAGTGTATACCCTAGTTTAGTCTCTATACCAAATTATTTAGAACCAGACCAGGTCTTGCTTTTTAAGTTTTATAATGTAATGTTCACTCAACTCACTGCCTTCCTCTCCTTGGTTATGGAGGGTTGTTGTCATTTTCCTTCTCCCAAAACCACTAGAGATCCTTCTGACTAATCAGAGATCTTTTTTTCCCTTCATATTAAACGTCACACACTTCAGTAGATTTTGTTTTCACTTTCTTAGATTATAATTTTACCATTTTACTCATTTAGACATTATAATTGTACTAATTTAGACAAGACTCCTACCAGTCAAGAGTGACTACCTGATTATGTGGACTCTTACAGACATCTCAGAGAATGGCAGGTAACTACTCCAATTATTATTTTTATCTTACTGTCACCATTTTAAGATCCACAACTGGACCTTTCACATTCCAATCAGACATCAAAAAAAAAATCACAACATCATCCCCTTTTCCCCAAATAAATGAGCCATTTGTCAGGGCTGACTGGTGCATTTTAAAGGAGATCTCAGCCAAGGGTATTATTTTAAGAGATGAGCAAATGGGGAAACCCCACAGCCCAGCCAATAAAATATGAACTTAAGGTGCAAAGAAGCACTCATAAATATGACTTTGAACAAGGGATTCATTGTTTGGCTCCAACTCTTTCAGTGGCTCCTCTGATCTCAGCCCCTCTCCGTGCGTCAGGGAAGCCTCTTCCTTTAACCTGTGGTTTTTTTCAAGCTGAGCCACTACATTATTTATGACTATAAATGTGAGTAGCTCGTCTGTATGCTCCTTGTACACACACACACACAGGGCCCCCTCCTTTTTCCCCACTTTGGTATTTAGTGTGGAAGGATGAAAGGGTTTTCCCCGGAGCTGATGTGGTTGGGATGTGGAATTAGCTGCTGTGTCAGTATGAGGTGGACTGAGGATTTCCCAACACGTCCTCCACCTGCACACCCAAAGACCAGCCTCTGATGACTCATTTCATTCATTTTCTTTCTCCCAAGGGCTTTTTAAAAAAATTTATATTTTATTTCTTTCTCTGTCTCATCCTCATTGTTCTCTGTTCTTGATCCTTTTATCCTCCCTCATCCTCTCTTCTCAACTTAAAGAAAGAAATCAATCTCTTCATAGATGTGCCATGAGTGAGAAATAAAAATGACGTAAGCTAAAGCATTTCATAAACTAACAGAATTGCATTTTTTAGCGTCATCTTTGTTCAGTGCTGCAGTGCTCTCTTATTTTTTTTCTTGCTTTCCCTTACATTTCCCCTTTTAAATTTTAATTATGTAATAAAATAGGGAAGGCAAAAACAATTAAGTTCTGTCAATGGGATCCTCAGGGAGAGGTGAGGAGGCAAAGAAGAATGGGATGGTGGAGAAACAATTCCAGGGGATGGCAACAGCCAGAGAAGTTCTGATGCTCTGGGGAGCTTTTCTCCTGATGGGTGGAGGCTGCAATTGGCACATCATAACCTTTTCCTTCTCAACTCCAGAGAAACAGGAGACTGTACCTAAATGATCAAGCTGTAACTAATTGATTTTCAGCTAATCTCAGCCTCTAGCTATGAAGAAACAAGGACCAAAAGCGGACCCAAGGAAGGGGTGGGGACAGAAAGAGAGGAGTGCCAAGAAAGCCTGGAGGTAGAGACCATTGAACTAAAGAGGAAAGGCCAAGTAAAGTGAGGGGAGGGGGTGAGAGAGGGAGGCAATATTGAAAAAATGGATGAAAGGAGGGAACTGGAAGTAGCGGGTGAGGCCACCCCTTGCCCTCTGAATTTATGTTATCATACCTTCACAGTTCCTGCTGTTAATTCTGAATAAACTTTTACAACTGGCTATTTGTGAGTGGCTATTAACAGGAGCAAAAATCTTTTAATTAAACTATGCTATTATACCTATCACTGCAGCCATGCCCGTCATTTGACAATAATATGGCTTTAAAGAACAAGAATCCCTTGGGTCACAATCATGAATGCAAAAGGTTGTTAAAGAAGAGAGTAAAACGATTTCCACCCTCCTAAGCCTCTTTTCTCTTCAAAAGTTAAAGGTGTAAAAGAAGTATTGTTTTACCCAATATTAGCATTTGTTATTCCAGGCGTATCTATGAATATGTACTACAATGGTTTTAGACCATCTTGTCAACGTTCCCATCACTGCCCCCTCCCCCCAAAAAATCTTGCATGTGTTTATAGGTAAGTTTATGTTACACAAGTGTTAATAACCTTGTTGGAGAGACTACACAGATAGGCATCTTTAGGTAGATCTGTGTATAAATTCCTCTCCACTGGGCACTTGAGTCAGCCAAAAGCAACAATAAATATCAATGATGTCTTTCAAACCTGTCAAACGAGAACATAAGCATTTTTTTCTTCCAGTACAGGGAGTGTTTAATGATTTGGGGAAGTAAGAGGAGAAGGGTTTAACTAAAAGTTTTGAAAGTATTTTTTTTTTCTATTTCATATCTTAACATGCTAAATACGTTGTTATAAAATATGAAAAAATCCAAGCAACACATTCATGTACTTTCATCACTTAGAATTAATATATGTTCTTAAAATATATCTAAGAGTGGAAGAAGTTTTTGACTCCAAGTCAACTGACCAGAAACCATTAAAAAAAAACAAACCAAACCTCCATCTTTATCAGAGAAATACATGTAGATAGGGAACACCATGAAAGTAAATTTCCTGTGTTCACTGTTTTTTGTGCTTTCCTCTAAAACATCCACATTTTAATTGTACTATTGCCAAGTAATCAAACAAAATTGTAAAAGATCTTAGAAATACACTACATGTTTATCTTAATGTAAATAGATTTATTTAAAAACTGCAAACAAGTTCTCTAATCTTTCCTTTTATTTGCATAGATATCTGATATATAAACTAATCCTTAACATTTTTGAAAAAGATGGTTAAAAAAGAAAAGATTTACCAGAAAGATATTTTTGTTCTCAACAAAATGACATGATATTGACTGAGCAAGGACGCCTGGAATGGTCAACAGTTTTAGGGACAAAGCAGAAGAGTCAACCTGTAAAAGCTGAATACTAGAGACTGACAAAAACTGGCCTAAAAATAATGAATCCGATAGAGTGGAAAGTTTCTCGTCACACAATAATTAATATTTGTCTCTTCAGAGTGCCCAAATCACTTAAACAACTTAAAGGTCAAAATAAGGTGCCTGTTTTCATGTTTAGTTGTTTACATCAGCCTTAAGGCAATTTATTCACATTTTATTTTTTTCTTTTAGGAAATTCTCATCTATTTTTCATTTATGAAAAAAATTAATCTCATCTGGAATTTTTAAAAATAGATTATTTTGTTAAATGATTCAGAGTTTAATTGTTTTTGATAAGCAAAACTAACATGAGAAAAATGTCTTTCTGAATGACAATTCTAGAAAATCCATCATTTGACTTGAAAATGACACAGATTTGTGTTTATATAAAGGACATATCTTTTTAGTGTAACTCAGCTTATTATGGGAACTGTCAACAGATTCTTTTCACATATTTAAATATCCAGGTGACTTCCTCAATACAAATCCCTTGCTTATGACTAATTTGATCATTTGCCCTTAGTTTCCACAATATGCATGTCTTTTAAGATACTAACATAAATAAATGAACAAAATCCTCCTGAGTCTTCTAAGAACATAAAAAAATACTATTTATTAATGAATGTTACATTAAGAACCACTGACATTCTTAGTGCAGTTAATCATGATATTACACTTTAACCTTTTCTAAGTCTGCTTTGACCTATTTTATTATGGAAGAAATACAGAAGTTAAAACCTTTTGCTAAGTAGTGTTTGGTTGTAAGCTTCGGATATATTAGAAGGCACAGTCTAAGGTTAAAATAAAGTTGTGGTTCAATTTTCCTCAGGGGCTACTAGGAAAAACTCAGTACCAGAATCAATTTGTCAGTAATTTCATATGAGACATTTAGTTTTATATTATTAAATAAAGAAAAAACAATATAATTCATTATTGAGGATAAATCACTATTCAGCAGTTCAAGCATGATAAAAATAAATAACTACTGAAGTTTATATCTAATATTGTTTCTCTAGAGTAAAATAAATAATTGTGTTTCATGGTATAGTTAGTAAACTGTTTTGTTGGTATAATCCAAACAATACAACCAAAATTTCATTGATTTAAAAATATAAGTATACTTTAATGATAAAAATGGCCCTAAAAGTCACTGACTAAAACTGTTTATTATTGTTTTTGGCTTTCTTATTCTGTGTAAATGTATAAAAAGTAATGGTATACAGATTCAAAAATCCTACTTAATTCCTTCCTAAAACAAATATATTTCTTTTGTGAATTATCAAAATATTTGATTTCAATAAAATATATATTTTAGAACAGATTCATGACTGAGCTATTGTTTTTTAAAATACATGACACAGTCTGCCCTGTCAGATTTTAGGTGACCGGAACTAATTTTTTCAGTGATATGTTTTATGCATATGTAAATCATGCTAGATTGAAATTCTTCTTTCAGAATATTAAAACGCCTTTAAATTACTGAATAATACTTTAGAAATTGCAACAAAGTAAAATATACCATGAGCCACATTGCATATCACTTATACTAGGAAAAAGCAATCAAACTAATTTAGATTTAAGCCATATTTCAATGGCTTGAAAGTTCCAAATGAAACCTGTTAATTATATGTAGAAGAAAAGGCCTCCAGGACACCTGATTAGGGCAACCAATGATGAATTACTAAAACTTAAAATAATGAGAGCTCTGTCTCTAGCAACACGAAACTTGATTTATTAATAAGCACCTTATTCTTCATGCTAGGATTGCGAAGAGCAAATGAACAGAGCATATGAAGCAACATGTTTTATAAAAGCATTCATGTATTTTAATTTGTTGCTATCTGACTTTTCAAAGACTATTTTCTTTGAGATGTTATACAAGGAAGTTTTTAATTAAGTATAATAAAACATGTCAATTTTAAGTCAAAGCAGATTGCAGTTTTCAAACAAAGTTTCGAAAGTTCTTACATTAAAATGTTTCTAATTCTTTCAAGTTGATTACATTTGTTCATAAAATTTTGTCTTCAAAACTGACTATATACCATGTTATTTTTTTTGAATGTCTGAAGATAGCGAATTTCCATCTTTAGCCTCTACTAAAACATTTTTAAAAATACAGCCCTGTGAAATCACTCTAAATTGGTAACTCCCTAATATTTTTAAGAGATGAAATACTGGGCACTAATTTACCATTTGATATTGTCAATATTTTAAATCTGCCACAAAAATACCTGCTTTGAGTAAAAACATAATTTTTTTACAAAAAGTATTCTCTAATAATGCTGCTAATCAAAGAAGTTTTTGATTCATTGTTTATCCTAAAGGAAAAGGAATATTTTTGCATAAGTAGAGACCATCATAGCATATTTTATATTTCTCTTGCTTCTGGAAACAATCAAATGGGTATGATATCGTTTCATCATTAAGAAGTTAAGAAATGCTAGTTTGAAGTTTCTTTTCCAAAGTATTTTTCACACTTTCAGAATCTCTCCCTGAAAATAAAGATTTTCAAATACTAATCTTTTACAGAATTATTTGATCTTAGTTAATTGTATGTTGATATTTTCACAATAACTGATTCACCCAAATAAGAGTTTTTAGGTGGCAAATAAATGTATACTTACTTGTTTGTTAAATTGCTAACAAAAAAATGTTCCAAAAAGACCCTGTAGTTTTCAATCTGCAAACGCTTGTTTCTTTTTTATTTGTATTATTATTTTTTTGCCCATAGCACAGCTATCCTCATAAATTTTCCTTTTTTGTAGACTACTGCTTATTTATTCATACATTAAAGCATGACTGAAATTTTAACAAGATTTCAAGGACTTAAATCTACCCAACTGTAAGTGTTTAATTTTAGGGTTTCATATTTAAAAAATTAAATATATGTACCTGTGTGTATGAATTTGTTGCCTAAAGCAAAATCTTACAGTGTATCAATGAAAGAGAGGAAACAGAAGCTGGAGAAGAGAGTTACAGAAAATGACTTTATATAAACATGACCACCTACCAGGCTGCTACTTTACTATTAGAAAAACTTCCACTTAGTAATAACATCGTTTAACAAATAAAAGAACAACATACCTAAATTGACAAAGCTCATGACCATGTCAGCATCGTTCAGAAAGTTGGTATCATGGAGGCTGGCTAGAGGTGGGCTCTGGGTGGTCAGAGGAGTCGTTCGAGATAACTGTATGCGACGAGGGTACCCATTGGGAGAAGCTGTGTATCCTTTTCTTGCTCCTCTGGTCTCTCCTGCCAGGGATGCCCTCACTGAGTATTCCGACTCTTCGGGATTTTCTTCATTGGCCATAGCATTGTATAGGTCCAGCATAAAGAGAGGTGCAGAGGAAGCTTGTTTTCCAGGTGAAAATGGTCTGGGTCTATGAGGCAAACCCAAGATAGAGAGAATTTCCCTCTGTATTTCCCGTCTTTCATGGTTCCGTAGTCTTCTATAAATAAAACTGGAGTGAACATGATTGTCTCCCAAACCTCCTTTTGCATAACCCACTAGAACCCAGCAGCTCCAGAGGAAACCCACAATACTCCTAAGTAGAAATACAGTCAGATGCATTTTTGTCCAAAAGCAAAAGTTGATATTTTTAGTCCTTCTTGTCTTTAAAAAAAAAAAAAAAAAAAAATCTAAGTTCCTAGGAGGTGCGTTTTCCCAGTAGCTGAAAAAAACAAATTTACCTATTCTTCATGACAGTGACATTTCAGAACATAACATCCTCACTGATTTTCCTGTCCTATTTTAAATATTTTGGAATATGTCAAGAGTAGTTATTTCTAAGAAAGCTGAAACTTGGATTTCCAATTATCCACAGTTGCTAAGAGTTTTTGCTGCATTGATGTAGCAGAAGACGGATAAAATTATTTGATCAGATGACCTATGCATTCCTATAGGAATTTATGGTAATCAGGCCTTTGGTATTTGAATCAAGGAAAGTTGATCTTCTGATAAACTGTAGTTCCCAAAGTTATCTTCACTTGCTCTTGAGTTCTTCTCAACCCTTGAGCTCTTTCCAAAACAAATCCTGATTTCTGAATCACAGATCTATGCTGATCTGCACCTTGGTGTTGGAATATATATTTGTCCGGCAGCTTGGTGATAACTTTAACATCGTTTGTGTCGTCTTAGTGTAAAATAAGACTCAAGGTTGTACTATTCAAGTAAATGTGTTTCCCTGAATTTACTTGAAAACCTTCCTGTAAGTCCATTCAATCCCTTTCTCCTTCTAACTGTTAATTCCACCTCCAGCAGGCACAAATATACCAGCCCTCTTCAAGGGAGATCTAAAGAGTAATGTAAGCACAACCCTGCTGGGAAAGAAGAGGCTTCTCATTGTAATTTGAAACTGGTAAAGCAAAAAGAACTTAACCCTTTTGCTACCAGAAAAGTCTTCATTTTCACAATTTTATAGCCACGCATCTAACACAGCACGGTGATACATGGGGCATAGAAGTCCTGGGGTGGGGGCAAAGCCAGTTTTAAGCAGCACACTGAAAATTTTGCCACCAGTTTTATAGAGTACTCTTTTATATCTTTCTTTTCATAGTACACATTTAATACACTCCTATATTAAGTCTCAGGTTGTGGCTAAATTAACATAAATCCCAGTTCTATATTTGAGGTTATTTCTGGCTTTTATGAGTTATTAAAATTTACTTCTTAAAAAATAAAAGGAAGAGTTGGAAATTGAGGTTAATTTGTTGTTTCTTAATGACAGATCTTTTTAGAATAAAATACAGTAGAGAAGTAATCAGCAGTAAATATATTCTAGCTCCCAAAGCAGTAGTTATAGTAATTTAATAATGGTGATGAGATAGCCCAGCTTTAATGATCTTTAAATACAAAAATTTTAAACAGAAAAATATATTTCCATTTCTCTTATTAAGTCAGTTACGGTTGAAAGACAAATACCCCAAGATACAGTGTCATGATTCTTAACTCTTAAGTCATTTCAGTTGAAATGTAAACAGACTTACAAATTAGATTTTTCCCATAAGTTATACTCAGTACTTTGGTTTGTTTTAACCCATGCAAATAAATACAAGTCAAATATTCTCTATGACTACATGCAGATTGAAATTTGCGTTTTCAGAATTTGATGGGTATAATGGGGAAAGTGCACACCTTTCTAAAATACCATACTTAATCCAAGGAAATGAGCAAAGTACGTGTTTATCCTTTATGTTTAATGCCTTTAAAATTTAGAAGTCTACAATGTTTTTGTGCAGCTATAATTTTCCTTACAAGCTCTCACTTAACCTTAGGGCTCACAGTACTTTCATTGTCTGGGATATTATTCTGATACCAGTGTAGATTTATCAAGCAAATTCTAGAACTATTATGAAATTTTAATGTTTTTCTTTTACTCTACCTAGAGGTGCCTGGTTTCTTGTTTAATCTCTTTTTAAATATTTCCTCTGAGTGTCTAAAGCGAAGGCATATTTTTCACAAGTCTTCAGTTTGTTGGTGAAGGCAAGATATCTGAAAGGGCTGGCAGACTCTTATTGTGTGCCTCATTTTTCTTATACAAACCCACTGCCCCAAAACTTGACAATGCTGTTTCATATTTGCCCTCCTGAAGACTCCTTATTAGCAGCCATGTTGGACACACAGTGGCAGACCCAAGAACCAACATACATGGAGCACCTTTATAAAATCGATGTCACATGAAGAGTGGTAGTGCAGGTTGTTAGCAAGTGAAGGAATTCTATTTCAATAAGAAAGGGTTTAAACCACTAAAATTCTTGAAGTTGTTTATTTCCTATCCAAACCAACCTAGGAATTATTGGTCATTGCTGTGAATTCAAATCAAGTACCTTGAGACCAAAAAAAGAGAACAAAACAAAATCAAAAACCTTTTACTCTGTGTTTAGAAAACCAATCCCAACTAAAGCCTACAGTTTCTTTAGACATTTTTAAATAAATAATCAAGGTTCTGAATATGCTTCATGTCTCTAGAGTACAGCTTAAAGTTACAAGTAAAAATTGGCCACACTAAAGGAAGAAACAGCATTTATTATCTTCCACACATGCTTTTTTTTCCCCCTAAGATACAAATGAAAAACAAAAGTGAGTTTAAGTGTCACGAGTCACAAAAACTCATTTTCCCAAAGCATGATTTATAATATCAATCAGTGTCATTGTGATTTAACCACTTAACCAGGCATATATAACCTACCTCTGTGTTGGAAATCAGTTGCCAATATTTCTGGTCAGAATCTTTAGTATCCACCCTCCCCCCACCTTCCCTTCCAACTCAGACTAAATTTGGCAAACATTCATTTTTCAAAAGGATCAACATGTGCAATGAGAGAAAGAAAATAAAGAAGAAAAAAACTTGCCAGGAATAAAGGGGAAATGCTAACCACCAAATGAAAAGCCAGATTCATTTTCAATTAAATGTATTTTACTACATAATTTGGATTCCCAGGTAGATGTGTATTTATATACATGAGAGCAATTTGAAAGATAAAGTATCTGTAATTGCAATGTATAAACATTCCAAATTTCAGAGTCTGTATTTAAAAGTTGTATAAGTCATTGAACATACTGAATAAATATATGCTGAGAAAGAAGTTGGGACTGGAGAAACACCCAAAGCATCTCAAGAATTATTCCTAAAGACAATTACATTTCAAGAAGAGGAGCCTGCATAGAAACCTACCTCTCATAATGTAATATTTGCCTGGGCTATATACTAACGGGAGCGGTCTTCTGGTGGAGTACAGAGACAACTGAATCTAGCTAAGAGGTTCTTCTCCACTGTCATTCTTTCTGTTCATTTTCTCTTTCCTTCACCAAAATTTGACGCATTTAGTCCACGATTATTTAAAACACCTACATCCAATAGACAACCTTTCAGAAGAAACTTGTTCAAAAGAAAGTTGAAACATTTGTAAATCTGTTTTGTCTGGAAGGGTCTTTATATTTCACTTCTGGTTTCGTTGCTGGTTTTCCTTGAAACAAAAGTTCCTCAGTGAAAGACATGACTGCAGTGAAAGACAGATACCTAATATACATGATATCTGAATTCCCAAATTATCTTTCAAGTTTGGAAAATAGTCCAAAATAATGTTAATGCAATCATAAAATTCTTAAGCAGCAGCTATCTTGGATCATGTTGGAGGGTGCGAGGAGAAAGGGTGGAAAGGAGATTGCTGAAGAGATTGGAAAGACTGCCAGTAATGGGAGGCTTCCGGGAAAACATCTCCTTCTAGAATCTTCTTGGTGAATACAGACGCACAGGCAGAACACAGCAGTTTCTGTGATATTAAACTGCCTTCAGCTCACTCTTTTTGAGCCAAAAAACATAGCACAGGTAAAAGAGAGAATATGACGTTACATGTTACATAGCAGTGGTCCTGAGTGGTGCTAAGCCACAACCACCACTCCCCCACCCCCACCCCCGCCTTAGATTTGCCTGCAGTAACTGAAAGGGGTTGCAATTGTGGGCAGCCTACACTTTTTGTCTAAGGAATATCTTTTAAGGAAAACTTAGAAATTAATAATAAAATACAGTCACCAGAAACATTCAATGTTTAGTATTATTTTTAATAAATGATGAAATTAATGAATATTTTGAAGGGAAAAGAGGATTTTTTCAATATCCTTTGTATTATTATACATTCCTAAGGTTGTTTTGCATCATTTCATGAGAGTAGCTTCCTAATAGTTACTTAAGGGAGAACAAACCAACATTTAACTATTCTGAATCAAACACTACTAATGAAAGGCCTAAGGACTGTATCTGACAAATGGACTCCCAATTGACTGACTTGAGAAAAATTGGTCAAGATATTAGATGTTTTATCCCTCAACCAAATGATAGAATATTTTAAGTAGTTAGGTGACAATTAAGCAGTTAGTTACATAGTTAGCCACGAAAGAATGTCTTCATTGGTGGAGCAATTTAGAATTTAAAAACTCAATCACAATACCCCACCATTTGGAATTATTTATTCATTTGATGAATATTTACTAAATGCTTACTATGTGACTATGGCGTGCTCTATCTTTAGATATATCAAAAACTTCAAACAAAGCTCTTGTCCCCTCAGAGTTTATAATCATACATTATCATTTCAATTGATTTAATCCATAAAATTATTTAAATATAGCTATTAATCAAGCTATTTCTGCCTTTTTTGAGAGATTAACTAGAATGAATGTTATGTAAAAGTAGGGGGTTGGTTTCCTTGGTTCACCAATGTCAAACAGTACATACTAATAACTCAAGTAATACAGGTCACACAACATATTTTTCAACAAAAATGAACAATATTCCAGAGATTTTTTTTTTTAAACAGTGCTCTCTGGAAACATAGGAATAAGGATTCATTAGGCACATAAGTTGAGCAATCACTGTATCTCTTAGTAGGTAGGCTCGCCTGATACACTAAAGGTTACTACTTTCATGGAGAAATTGGTTTATTAGGAGCCTCCTCCCAGTTATAAATTGAAGTACAAACTTCTGTCAATACTAGACAATCAAAATGACTTAGAAGGAAAAGCATCATTACATTAACAATTGCAAAATGCCTCAGTCTATCATTACAAGAAGAGCTGGTTAGGTTATATCTATAGAATTAATGTCATCCTTGACCCAAAAGAGCAACTTCTGTCAATTAATACCTCATTCTTTTGAATTGTAATGGATTATTTGTTTTGTTTTAGGTTTTTTTTTTTTTTTTTGGTGCTGTTTTTATGGCCTATATTGTAATGCAAGAGAACCTGAAAGTGACCATTACCCATTAACACCACCCCTGCTAAGCATTAAACAGGTATATACAGAGTTGAAAAACCCAGGCGACTCTGGGATGAGGTGAGATCTGAAAAAGCCTGGACATGGGGAAAGGTACTAGATAAGACAAGTTGGAGAGTACCAAAATAAAAGTTTCTAAATTCATGCTTTTTAAAAAAGATTTTATTTATTTATTTGTCAGAGAGATGGAGCGCCCAAGCAAAGGCAGGCAGAGGGAGAAGCAGGCTCCCCCCTGAGCAAGGAGACTCGATCCCAGGACCCTGGAACACTGACCTGAGCCGAAGACAGACTCTTAACTGACCAAACCACCCAATCATCCCTAAATTCATACTTTCTATAGCTTCCACTTTTGCAGATGAAAAACTTTACCAGCATACTGACAGACGCAAAATCTGTGGGAGTGTTAAAGTTCAAGGAAGAGCACACCTGCCAATTTACCCCCATAATTCTCATGGAGAGCAAATTAACCCTCAGTGGAAAATAAAATACATAAATGGTGCTAGTCATGATATGTCCAATAAAACAATCTGAAGGAAATTTAAAAATTACCTAATGCAAAATTGCCTCGATAGCATATTTACTATTATCTGCAATGCTTTTAAATAAATGACTCTACTTATCCATAACATCTTTTTTTTTTTTCCCACAAAACAGACAATATTTCACTGAATCCACATCCAAAGGTTTAGGATAAATTTAGAGCCTAATAAATTAACTCCAACTGTATCACAAAAATTGTCCATTAGCATCAGAAAAAAATGTGTGCATCTGTCACCCAAAACCCATTAATATTCTGTAACATGAGAGGATATGAACTCTTTTTCCTAAAACATAACATGCTGAGGAAATATAACTGATAATGAGGAGGATAGACAACCATTATCAATATTCAAGTTATAAACATATAAAATTCCTCTAACGCAAAGTTTCTCAAATCAAGTTGCACATTATAATCACAAAGGGGAACGGGTAAAATTTTTAAGAAATACTAATGACTGGGCCACAACAAAGACTAATTAAATCATAACTCGAGGACAGTCCCAGATGCCAGTATTTTTTAGTACTGGTTAATATGTAGCCAGAGTTAAGAACCACTAACAAATAGTCTTGGAAACATCTAAACCATTACACACATAATAATAAGACTATGTTCAGTGTCATAATAGTGTTTCCAAATTAGAATAAGACCTTTGATTTTTCCTTGATTGCTGCTAAGCAATAAATTCCTTAAACAAATACACAATGCTTATATCCACAAAAACATTTGCACCCATTAGACACTAAGTACAGCTTATTCAGCACCTACTACAATAATAAAACGCCATCCCACCTCTTGCCAATTTAGAGGTCAGTTGTTTCTAGAACAACCTCCTTAGATATTTGTATTTGGACACCGAACTTAAAATTCCATTTCTAATACAGAAAATGCTATTGTATTACAGAAGGAATAAGAATATATTCTTCAAAGTGACATCTGTGATCACAGGGTCCTCTTTGCTCTTCTATGCATGCAACTTTTTCTTTCTTTTTAAAGATTTTGTTTATTTATTTGACAGACAGAGATCACAAGTAGGCAGAGACAGAGAGAGGAAGGGAAACATGCTCCCCGCCGAGCAGAGAGCCCAATGTGGGGCTCAATCCCAGGACCCTGGGATCATGACCTGAGCCCAAGGCAGAGGCTTAATCCACTGAGCCACCCAGGCGCCCCTGCATGCAGCCTCTTTCTTGCGTTGTAACATAGTGTGAACCACAACAACATAACTCTTTGAATTCAACTAAAACAGTCACCTGAGCTCACATAACAGGTGCCTTTCCAGCCTACACTGGAAAAGTTCAGTTAGGAAACTTGCCTACCTCCTTGGTTTTGAGAAGCGCCTGTGTATTTGTGCGCATGCGCGTGAGTGCTTGGACGCACCTCATACGTACATGTGTGCCTCTGAAGTTCCCTCTTGCACTGGATCTCTTTTCCCTCTTTGTTCCCCAGTTACTTTCTATATTTAAATGCTATTGATTTTCACTTCTGCAGCCTGGCATTCTCTTGATATCTTTGTTCCTCCATTTTACAATAAACTCTTTATCTGTGTCTCCATTTTCAAAAGCCTATCGTCCTAGGTCTCTTATCTAGAACTCTCTTCAAGTGTGTAACTGTTTTCTTTATCTCTCACCTTTCACCAGCTCTCTCCTCCTTCAGGGTAATCCTACCTCCCCCTCCTAATCTCCAGTTCTTTCTTCCTCCTTCTGGAACAGTTGCATTTTCTATCACTGCATGTTTATTAGCAAGGCATTGATAGCATCAAATTGCAGTACAATAATACTTTTTCCATTGATAAATGCATTTAATATTTAAACTGCTTCTGTAGAAATGGATGCAAATATGTAGCTTATCAACACTAGACTGGTGTTTCCAGATGCATATATAAATCCTTTTGAAACATTCACTTTTTAACATTCGTGGCCAAAAAAATAACAATAATAACAACTGAGTTTTAATGAAATATTAAATGAATGAATTTTAATGAAATATTAAAATTCAGCCTTACATTGAAAGTCGGAAAAAAAAATAAATAAATAACCTAACCTGTAACTGAAATTATATCCAGATGCTAGTCTACACCTAGCACACTGGATTATTACCTTGATTCCAAAGTATGAACATTTTACTCTCAACATTTTTATATACTTAGCATGAAACACAGTTCTCTAAACAGGAGGCTCTAATCCAACATGCAGTACCACTCAATATGTCTTCTAAAATGTCTTTTAAGACCTCTAGAAAATTCTCTAGAAATAATGCAATTATATGTTATCCTCCAACCATTTTTAAGTAAATAAAATTAAGTGAAATCATCCATAATTTCTAATGTAATTCAGGAATTCCTCATATGTGGATATGCTACTCATTTCCATATATTTTCAAACATGCTTCTTAAATCATTGAAAAAGACTCATTGGACAAAGACCAATCTGATAATATCCCTTAAACAAAATGATACAGATGTCAACATTCACAACTGGTCAAGTTTTCAAGCACTCTCTAGGTGGTAAAACTTAACTTCCATGGAACTCTGGAACAGTTTGGCGAGTCTGAGCTTTTTCTGTTCTAAATCTATAGATGTCAATGGGTGCTTGATTCTACAACTATAAGCCCCAAAATACATGGGTGTGATTCCTCTACCAAACATAATTATTGAATCATCTAAATATACTGAATCAGAATCACTTATGTGGATAAAATCAGTAAAATCATGGGGTATCAGCTTATAACTCATTGCCCTATAACATGTATACTATTTTCCTTGCAAGTAACCTCGTCATTGGATGCTTGAATCTTCTAGTAAGTACTGACTACACCTTATCACTTAACATGTACTCGAAGAATGTCAACCAGGAAACTAGATTTATATCTTGATTTTGCCACTTACTGTCTGAATAACCTTGGAAAAGTCACTTGCAATCATATGACTAAGAGTAACAGGATGGAGTTACTTTTCTTAATCTAAGTTTCTTCACCTGTGAATGGGAAAAATACCTCACCATGGGGTTGTTGAACCCATTAAAATGACAGACTGAGGGGTGCCTCAGGGGTTCAGTCCGTTAAGCCTCTGCCTTCAGCTCTGGTCATGATCTCAGAGTCCTGGGATCGAGCCCCACATCAGGCTCTCTGCTCAGCAGAAGAGCCTGCTTCCCCCTATCTCTCTGCCTACTTGTGATCTCTCTTTCTGTCAAATAAATAACTAAAATCTTTAAAAAAAAAATGACAGACTGTATGAGAAACTGTTTCATAAAAATCAGTGTGTTTTGTAGCTTATTATCATAAGCACATGGCACAGTAGAATTTAGATTCCTGTAAGCTTCTCCAGTGGTTGGTCCTCACTGATACACTGAGATTCAGTGTTTATATTCCTGTTTAGTCTCTTGATGGGGAGAAAAACACTTAAAAATTATCATGAAAATATTATTCCCTAATGTTATGTCTACAGATGTTATGTCTACAGATAGACAAGTTAGACAAAGCCAGGAATTTCATGCTGTTATCTTTATGCACAATCTATTAACATCTTGCGGATCATAAAGCATGTCTCTCTGTAGTGATATTGCCTCCTTATTTATCAGTCCATCTCAAATCTGTTCTTGTGGTAGGCCACTGCAGTGGCAGAAGAATAAGTTTGATTAACTAATCCTCTACTGTACAAGAAAGAACACTATTTTTTTTTAAAGGAAGAACATTTTAAATGCACATCTACCCTGAGGTCTTTCGTTAGTGTTAATCAGGTAGTCCACATCTGAACTTGGTGAGTGAAAAGAGAGGAAGAGTTAGATTGCTAAGCTTTGACTCGAGTAAGCAACATATGAAAAGGAAAAATGATGGTCCAGAGCATATAGTCATGCCTATAAAAATGTATTCCACTATGCAGACATTTACTCTTCACAATGTACAGAATTAGATTTTGATCAGAGTGATTTCAAGCAGTAATTCTGGTTCTGCCTACTTTGTTACATGTAAGAAAGGACACTCAACACCTCCACTTCAGTTTTTGCATCTTAAAAAAGTGGGAGTGGGCGCCCGGCGTGGCTCAGTCGGTTGAGCGACTGCCTTAGGCTCAGGTCATGATCCTGGGATCCTGGGATTAAGCCCCAAGCTGGACTCCATGCACAGTGGTAAGCCTGCTTCTCCCTCTCCCTCTGTCGAGTCCCCTGCTTGTGCTCTCTCACTCTCTCATAAATATGTAAAATCTAAAAAAAAAAAAAAAAAAAGTGGGATATTGGGGTGCCTGGGCATCCAACTTTTTATTTCAGCTCATGTCATGAGATCAAGCCCCCCATCGGACTCAGTGCTGGACATGGAGGCTGCTTAAGATTCTCTCCTTCCGTCTCCCCTGCCAGTGCCCCTCTTAAAAAACAAAACAAAACTGGGATAATAATAACATGTATTCTAGAATATTGTTATGATTCTTTAATGATACAGTATATGAATATTCTGCCATAAATGCAAAGCAATTGTTATGATAGCATTTGGCAAGTTTAATATTCAGAACACTGTCACTGAGAGGAATACAAAACAATTTTTATACCTTTACAGAGAGACTGTCCAAAGAACTTGCTTGCTGGTACACATTTAGAATAAATAAAGATATTTTAATGGCAGTGGTGGTAATACACAGTATTTTCCAAGCAAATTTTATCATGGAGTCACTTATTTAAGGAAATGATTGCTATTTGGTAAAACACATCCTAGGACTGATCTTCAACTAGCACATTTTGGGAAAGAATTAATTGGTATGTTATAATTGGAGAGGCAAGATAAAACAGTGACTAAGAGCCTATGCTCAAGAACCAGACTGAACGTACATGCTGGCTTCCCTATCTCGTAGCTATGTAACCGCACTCAACCTCAGTTTTCCAATCTTTAAAATGGGGACAATAAGAGTTCTTACCACACAGGGTTTTATGAGGTTAAATGAATTAATAAATGTGAAAAGACTTAGCATAGGGCCTGGCACATAACAAATGCCAGGTACCATTAGATTTCACTATTTAGTGACCAATTCCTAGAGGACAGGACTTTTTTTTATGTATCCTTATATCCCCCTGCCTAGTACAGTGTTTGCCAGATAGATGTCCAAGAGAGTTAATGCGCATCCATTTATTTAAAACATATTTACTAAGCATTTACCTGTAGCTAAACAACACCCACTTTTAAAGAAACATTAGTAAATATTCACATATCTTATCACTTTACCGATATAGTATTAAAGTCTAAGAAATGTAGTCACGATTGCGGGTCCACACAGACTGCTATTACGTTGATAACACAACTCCACAAAACGCATCCTGCAATTTAAAACACAAAAGGTCAAAATGCTGATCTCCCAGAGGACATTTTCTCATGCCCATGCGACCCATAACAACACTAGCCAAGCTCACCAGATGAACTATAATACATATGATTTTAGAAGTGTGTGTTTTTAACGGTAGTTTTCTGGAAATGATGAGATACAGTTTTACTTTTTCACGTTATTACAGATGTCTTGAGAATACTATGTGGAAGTAAACAACCGTAATATGATCCCAAGATAAAACAATCAGTTCCTGACTCTTTCTCTTCCTCTCACTGACCAAGGGGAGACAGCTTCACTGTCATTTGCATTCATTCCATTGGATGGTGAGGGAATAGAAAAGATGAAATTAAAACTAGTCAAACCTGTTCTATCCACGACATTTTTCCTAGGTTAGGTGGTAAAGGAGATTTAAAGGAATGAATAAACCCCTTTAAGAAGTCCTTGCCACTAACACAGATAACCGAAAAATGAGTTTTTATTCATTTTGATAAAATCAGTCATAAAAACAAATTTTGGTTCAGCAGCTAAAAATAGCTATCATTCAAACACAAAGACTTTCTGTAAAAGTTGTTTTAAAATTTAAAGTGCCATGAACAGTCCACTAATTTGTATTTAGTGTTATTTGCCAAATAGACCCAATTCTAACTTTTATATACAGTAGGCAGATGGAGATAAAATCCCCAAGTCCAAAAATGTAACCATAATAAATGGAAGAGTTTATTTTTTCCTACATTTATGAGAATAAAAATGAAACTTTTTCAGTGTTCAGACCAAGCTCAAAACAAAATCCCTCAACTTCTGTTTTAGAATTTCGATGCCAATTTTGAGCTAATGAAGTAACAATCCACAGCACTGTTGCAAAGTTAAAAGAAAAAGAAAAAAAAATGGGGTTTTATACAAACACTGACAGGCCCTGACCATCAGTGGCACTAGAAGGCGCCACCATAATTGCAGTCTCCTCAAGACATAACTTCTTTCAGGCTAAGCAGGCGAGCCAATATTTTGTATTTTAATTAAGAAACCTGGACTTTGTTTGTAATAATTGACTGTTAGGTCAGTTCTTGCCAGGATATACTTGTAAAAGAGAATTTTTGCCTCAAGTAAGCTTTCATTTAAGATTTTGGACCAGATTTAAAATTGGGGATTGAAATCTTTTCAGCCATTTATTTTAGCTTTCATTGTCACACTAAGTATAAGATTATATATTTTTATAGATCTCTAACCTACTCATCAATGGCCATAAATATTTATTTGTTCCGTGAAGAAAACTTTTAGTCGTACTGATAAAAATGTATTATCTGCTATGAACACAAAACCCACATTGTTTCCCTCATTAATTACTTAGAGCTGAACATAACTCAATGCTTGCATAGTGTTATGAAACATATCAATCAGTAGTCAAGACAGAGTAGAACACTAAAGAGATAATCTAACAACAGATGAAATATTTTAAGATGTGAAACACCCATATACTGATTTTGGAAATGTCTCTTTTGGGGCTGTTCAAATTAAAGTGTTTGATACAATTAATTCTTTCAAACTTCTATTGCCAAAAATATTTGTCTTCTCAATCATAATTATTTTTTTGGCATATGTGATAATAGCAGTATAACTTAATATTGTTTTAAAAGCAAATTAGAGGCAGAGTACATGTCTAAATTCATACCTCTAGCAAATGAGTTTCCAAAGGAAACCAAATGGAACACTGCCACCTTTTGGTTACATAAATTGTAAAGTTGCAGACATTTACTGTAGGGTTTTTCAATGAAAATATCTAGACATACTTGCAGCTTTTAGAAATAGTAATCCTATCTTTGTTGATATGAAAGTATCCATCTTTAAATTTTTGTTTCTCAGTTGTCGTTCTTTAAGTATTCCAGTTTCCCTTTTGCAAGTTTTTCCCAAAACTTTTGAACTTTAGTACCTGGAAACAATTCTTCCTGTTTATTTTGTAAAGAAGGACAAATATTGACCTCAAAATGAAGAACACAAAGGGACTTTTATATCCCAAGGCTCTGTCGTGAACATTTCTATTACTTCTCTTTATACCAAACCATACCACTACCTTACAGAACAGGATTTTGCAGTGACACACTCAAATTCCCCAAAGCACGAATTGCGTTTCTTTCAGCTAGAAGGATTTATGCCTTCTCACCCCAGAAGTGTCCTATGTATACAGTTTTAAATTATAGGATAAAAAATGATACAGTAGGTGCTTAGACACATATAAGGAATAATTGGTGGGTGAGAAGAAATGAAGGGCTATATAGAGACATATATTTCATTTAGGGTAAGATCTGAAGTTATGATGTCTAAGCTTGGGGACAAAACAAAACAAGGAGAATTAAGGGTGGGAGAATAAACATCACCTTAATAAATAAGGTAGATAAAGGAACTAGTTGAACAGCAAATTATACCATTTTTTTTTTCAGTCCAGTTCCCACAACCTGGTTGACTCTACTGATAAACAGCCCCTCGGCTACAAAAGTAGAATAACAGTAAATAACATATAGTCAAGATAATAAGAAATATATATATAATAAGATAGTATTAATATATAATATATAAGATAAGATATATATATGCATATATATACATATATATATAAGTTTAAATAAAAGATGTAGAAAATCTTAGGTGCCAGAAGCAAGGAAGAAATATAAAATCAGAGATCTGTAAAGTGACAAAGTGGATGTTCAAGGGTTTATCAGGCTCAAGAAAAGCCTCATTTCTCGGGGTTGAAGATTAAAAGTCCATTTGGGATATGAACATGACCTTGGGACTTATATGAGGTTATGTGTAGAACCTGAACTCCCTATAAAAAGCTAAAAACTCGAAGAGTGACTCCTGAATGGTAGAGGGGAGGAATAGCATCACTACACCTAGGGAAGTCTGGAGAAGTAATAAGGATATTTAATTTAGCCTGAGGATCTAAGGGGGAAAAATAAAATTCTCCTCTAAAGATGAAAACCAAAGACTTCATAGTAGCCTTTCAGGATGGTAGTAGACTCCTCAAGTCAACAAATTAAAAACTATTCCTAAACCAATTAAACAAACATGACCACATGCTATGAGTACATAGCATCCCTTCAACAACTTACAGTCCACAGTATTCCAAGAGGCAGTAAAATCCTTATCGAAGAGAACTTCAAAATCAAAACTACAAACCATATAAAGAAATGATGTGACATAAGCAGGAGTCATCAAATAAACAGCAAGTAGTATAACATACCCCAAAACTGGAGGCAATGAAATAATCTGAAATAGACTATTTTAAAAACTATGCTTAAGGGGCGCCTGGGCGGCTCAGTGGGTTAAAGTCTCTGCCTTCAGCTCAGGTCATGATCTCAGGGTCCTGGGATCGAGCCCCATATCGGGCTCTCTGCTCAGGGATGAGCCTGCTTCCTCCTCTCTCTCTGCCTGCCTCTCTGCCTACTTGTGATCTCTGTCTGTCAAATAAATAAAATCTTAAAAAAAAACAAACAAACTATGCTTAAAATAAAGAGACAACAAAAGAACCAGAAACCACACACACCAGGACATTGGGGGAGGGGGAGGGAAAGAAGGATTTGAAAAATAAATTAATAGAAACAAAAAAATATAAAAAATTTAAACAAATTTTAAAAATTTAAACAAAATTTTAAAAAAGAATCAGTGAGTGATTTTAAATGACCAAATGGACACAGCTGAAAGAAAAATTTAACTAGACGATCAAGGAAGCTTACCCATCTATACTTTTACAAAAAAAAAAAAGATATATAAAAATTTGCGGAGCATGACAAATAACACGGAGGTCATGGGGAGATGGAGAGGAGAAGGGAGTTGAGGGAAATTGGGGTGGGGGGGGAGATGAACCATGAGAGACTATGGACTCTGAAAAACAACCTGAGGGTTTTGAAGGCGGGGGGAGTGGGAAGTTGGGGGAGCCTGGTGGTGGGTATTGTGGAGGGCACGCATTGCATGGAGCACTGGGTGTGGTGTAAAACTATGAATTCTGTTATGCTGAAAAGAAATGAAATTAAAAAAATGAAAAAAAAATGAAGCAGTAGATATCTCTGCAAAACATAATGGCAGCTTCCTCTTCAACAAACTTAGGGTGTTTGTCTCAGTGTAATATTTATAAACCAATTTCAAGACAAACTACCCTAGTATCCACTACTATTATACTCTCAAATATTGCTTGAAATAATTGTAGAAAAACTTTTATGTGCAAGCTGTCAAAGAGTAAATATGGATTTCAAACTACTAAAGTTAAGAATTTTCACACATTCTACAATGGAGAAATTTGAATTTTTTTGTGAAAATTCTAGCTTCTGCTTTAGGTCGTCATGAGTATGATAGAAATAACTTCTTGGTATCCATGCCCTTGAATAAGCACCACCTTCAGTGTGGGTTAAACTTATGGAATTGCTTCTAAGGAATAAAATAGAGAAGTAATGGGATCTTTCTTCCAAGAGTAGGTTTAAAAAGGATTGTAGCTTCCAGCTAGGTTACTCTCTCTTTCTCACTGTCTAGCTCTCTTGTGAAACACCAACCATCCCATTGTGAGGACGTTCACACAGCCTATGAGGTAGGAAACTGAGGCCTACTAGCAACTGCATAAGTGAACTTGGAAATAGATCTTCGGACGCCTATCCACAATCACATCAATGATCTTGGAAGCAAATCTCTTCCCTCCATCCATCCCAGCCTAAGGAGATTCCTGTGGCTGCAGCCTCATGATAGACCTTGAGCCACAGGAATCTCCTTAGGCTGGGATCACATTCTTGACCCACAGAAAGTATAAAATAATAAATGTTTGTTGTCTTAAGCTTCTAAATTCGGGGGTTATTATGTAGCAATGGATAGTTTCTTCTTTTTTAAATTTATTTCAGTATAATTCATACATTGATTTTATATAGTAGTTAATACATTAGTTTAAATACATTAAATTATACATTTGTTACATATAATGTAATCAGTTGCAGGTGTACAACATAGTGATTCAACTTCTTTATATGTTGTGCTATGCTTACCATAAGTGTAGCTATCATCTATCACCATATTACAATACCATTGACTTATGCTGTATCTTTTATTCTTGTGACATATTCATTCCATACTCAAATCTTACACCGCGTACTCCCCTTCACCCATTTTGCCCATCCTTCCTATTTCTGGCAACCATCAGTTTTGTTTTGTTTTGGTTTTGTATTTATAGATTTGATTCTGCTTGCTTGTTATTTCATTTGTTTTTTTTTTTTTTTAAGATTCTATGTATGAATGAAATCATAGGCTATTTGTCTTTCTTAGTTTGACTTATTTCACCTAGTATAATACCATCTAAGTCCATCCGTGTTGTCATAATGGTATGATCTCATCCTTTTAATGGCTATATTATACTCCAGTATAAATATGTGTGCATTTATGTGTGCATGTGTGTTTATACACATACGTACATATACACACACAAGCATCACATCTTCCTTATCCATTCATCTGTCAAAGACTATTATAAGTAATGCTACAATAACATAGCATCCATATATCTTTTTGAATTAATGTTTTCAAATTCTTTGGGTAAATACCCAATAGTCAAATTACTGGATCACATATTTCTATTTTTTATTTTTTTGAGGAACCTCCATACTGTTTTCCACAATGGCTGTACCAATTTATATTCCCAATAGTGAACAAGGGTTCCTTTTTTTCCCACATCTTCACCAACACTTGCTATTTTTTGTGGTTTTGATTTTAGCATTTTGATAGGTGTGAGGTGGTATCTTACTGTGGTTTTCATTTTCATTTCTCTGATGTTAAGTGATGTTAAACACTTTTCATGTGTCTATTGGCCATCTCTATGTCTTCTTTGGAAAAATGCCTATTTAAGTCCTCTGCCCATTTTTTAATCAGATTGTTTATTTGGTGTTGAGTTGTATAAGTTCCTTAAATATTCTAAGTATTAACCACTTACTGGATTCATCATTTGCAAATATCTTTTCCCATTCAATGGGTTGCCTTTTTGTTTTGTTGATGGTTTATTTTGCATTGTAAAAGCTTTTTATTTTGATATATTCCCAATAGTTTATTTTTGTTTTCGTTTTCCTTATTTTGGCAGACATATCCAGAAAAATGTTGTGATGACCAATGTCAGAGGAATTCCTGCCTGTGCTCTCTTCTAGGATTTTTATTGTTTCAGGTCTCATATTTAGATCTTTAATTTTGAGTTTATTTTTGTGTGTGGTATAAGATAGTGATCCAATTTCACTCTTTTTCATGTAGCCAGCCAGTTTTCTCAAAACCACTTACTGAAGAGATTATCTTTGCCCCTTTGTGTCTTCTTGCCTCCTTTGTCATAAATTGACCATACAAGCATAGGGTTATTACTGGGCTCTCTATTCTGTTCCATTGATCTATGCGCCTATTTTTGTGCCAGTTATCATAATGCTTTGATTACTATGGCTTTGTGGTCTTGAAATCTGAAATTGTGATACCTCCAGCTTTGGGTTTTTGTCATTTGTTGTTGTTGTTGTTGTTGTTGTTTTCTCAAGGTTGCTTTGGCCACTCAGGGTCTTTTGTGGTTCCATACACATTTTTGTTTTGTTTGTTCTAGTTCTCTGAAAAATGTTTTTGGTATTTTGATACAGATTGCATTTACATTGATTGTTACATGAGTAATACTTCCTTTAACTTAGGGAAATCATTGGTATCAGTGTCTCAACATTTATATTAGAATGTCAAAAACAAGACTTGATAATCCAGTTTCTCAAGAATATGGGCCTGCCATCTATCAGCTCTAGAGATATTAACAATTTTTTTCAACCGAAGCATCTTATTTGCATGTCTTACATTCCTAGAAAAAGAATCCTGAGGTTTTCCCTCCTGTGTGTTTTTGTTTTGTTTCTTCATGATCCATGATGCCAGTGAGGTTCTCAGGAGTGAAAACCAAAGTGCCAGGACAGGAGCAGATTATTCTGCCACTTTTCTAAATCGTTGAGTTGTGTGTCAAATCAGGGGCTGAACACTCCACACTTGTTTAACCTGTCCATGAGGTTCACAACAATTTTCCCAGCTAGTGATCATTGACAATTTCAAATTCGCCCATGTAACCAAGATTTAACATCACAGTTAGAAACTGGACTATGGCCTAATAAGAACCTGGCATCTGCCTCTGTTTATGGCCTTGTTAATGCTCGGGAGAGCGTCCGCCAGCACATGTATGCACACTAGTGCGGTGGCGCAGAAAGATGGTGGAAAGAGCTACAGATATCAACATTTTTTACTCATCAAAGAAATTAGTACCAAATCTGTTTTCTTTTTTAAAAAGTGGCTAAGAAACAAACTATTTAAAAAAGATAATCTAAGGGACATGCCATCCATATATTCCTTTAGAAAATTTAATCTAGAGTGCTGCGAAATGTGTAAGCCTGACAATACACAGGCTTGTACCCCTGGGGCAAATATTACATTATATGTTAATAAAAATAAATAAAATTTAATCTAAAGATATGGTATGAAGTAAGCTTAGAATGTTAGCTTAGAACTTCCATAATGCTAATGTTGAAAACACAGTTCCATCTAAATATGTCCCTATTTAGAACATCACATAACATTTTTATTTTAAAATTTAGTACCAGGGAGGCACCTGGGTGGCTCAGTCAGTTAAGCATCTGACTCTTGGTTTCACTCAGATCATGATCTCATGGGTCATGGGATGGAGCCCCAGGACAGGCTCCACACTGAGCAGGGAGTCTGCCTAAAGATTCTCTCCTTCTGCCCCTGTCCCTACTTACACACACTCTCTTTCTCTCTCTCTAAAATAAATAAATATTTTAAAAAAATAAATAAAAACAAAATAAAATAAAATTTAGTACCAGGGAAATATGTTTATTCCATAATTGCATTCATTCATTCATACCATAAATTATTTATTTATTGTCCTACCATAAGTCAAGCTTTTAGGTTGGTACTGAGAATACATTTGTTAGAAAAAAAGTGTCTGTTCTCACAGAAGTAGCTGTCTAAGGAACAAGCAAGCATTAAACATGGATCAAAAGGAAAAAAAATACTAAGGTGGAAGTTTTAACTAACACCTTAAGATGGCAGATATCAGACATCAACAAGAAAGTGCTAAACATAAAAATTCTCAAAGGCGGTTTATAAAAACAAGTTAAATATCCCATAAGTCCCTTGCCTTAGGAATCAACAAGGATCAAAAGTTGAAAAAAAAAACAAAAAACAAAACGCTGGTGTATTGTGAATTTCTCCTCCTTTTTTGGGGAGAGAACTGGGGAGGGTGTCTGCCTCTAACATCAAACTTAATTACAAGAATTTCAGGGAGTCCCCTCAGAGAACATAGTCCTGTATGCCTTAGAGCTGAGAGTTACAGTTGCTGGTCTTCTACTATGATCTAGAAACCATAAAAGCAAGAAACTGCAGGCTAACCCCTCTGAGGATGGGGAAAGGGAGGTGGCTGAGTTGAGATGGGCCTGTATTCCCAGAATTTGATATATAGCAAAAGAAATTTTGTGGGTTTTCTGTAGACCAGATCTGGGCCACAGAGGGGAGAAAGTCAGGGTGCTGAGCTGTATTCGAGCCCAGACCACCAAGGCTACCTAAGGAATGACCTGGCTACAGTCAGTAGAACTTAAAAGCCACCCCAGGCTTCTTAGAGCCTACAAAAGAAAGAAACCACAAGTGAAAGCACCACTTATATCAAGATAGTAAGTGAGAGGTCCCTGGTGATAGACAGTAGCAGCAGGCCTAAATAATCCACAAATGTGCTTTTCAAAAATAAAGGGTCCATGTTGAACATCTGTAGGCCCAGAGAATAGGAAGCAAGCACATGGAAACTTGCAACCTACTGCTCTTAGTTTCCTACATTAGTTACCTAAGGCTGCCATAACAGATAACCTCAAATCGGGTGGTTTATAACAATGCACACAACACAGTCCTGAAAGCTAGAGGTCTAAAATCAAGGCCATTGCTCTCTCTAAAGTCTGTAAGGGGAGGATCCTTCTTTGCCTCCTCCAGCTTGTCCTGGTTGTCAGTAATTCTCAGCATTCCTTGGTCTGTACATGTATCCCTCCAATACCTCCCTCCCTCCTCATACAGCTTTCTCCCTCATATATCTGTCTCTCTTCTTCTAATAAGGATACTAGTCATATTAGATTTATCCAGTATGACCTCATTATGATGAAATACTCCTACAAAGACCTTATTTCCAACTAAAGAGGCATTCTAAGATCCTGAGTGAACATGAATTTTGGAGGACACTACTGAACCCCATACACTCCCCTACTTCCTACCATTTAAATTCCCAGAGTGGTGAGAGAAGGTAGCTAGTGGTGCAGGAGGTAAGCAGTCAATGAGAAGAAAACATTATGGTCACTCCCCTTTCAACCTCTCCCCCAACTCCTTACTCTCCTTTCTGGCTCGGTTCTACATTTTCATCTTATGCCAGCCTTGGCCTTTCAGTCATGTTCCCATGCTTTTGGCTCCTCAAACTGGCCATACTCTCTCTTGCCACAGGACATTTACTCTGCTGATCCTTCTTCTTGGATTACTCTTCTGGAATATACCTCTGCACTGAAATTATGCCCATTCCCTCAGAATTTATATGAGATACCACATTCTCAGGACCCAAGTGCTGGTTATGAGTCTAGAACCAGTCTATGACAAGGTTTTTATGACAAAATAAAACACTCAATAAGGATCTATGGTAATCATGATACAAAAATATAGATCAATAAATTGATGGATGGGTAGATGCATATGCATGTGTATATAAATTTAAGCATAGGCATTACTGTAATTGCAAGATGTGCTTTCTTGAGAAAGACTGCTTTTATTTTTTTATTCTGAGTTTTGCCTTTCTTGCACTTTTATAATATAAAAGTACGCTTTATGTTAGCACATTATAGTGTTAGCAGATGGCAGGGATTTTTTTTATTGTCCTTAATTGTAAAAAATACATAAAAATTTTGAAAGCTGGCAAATTTATATCAGTACAATTAGAAATTTTATTGGCTTATGAAATCAAAAAGTCTAGGAATCACACAGAATCTAATGATAAGACTTCCATACAGGCCACTAGAGGAGTGAAAACATGAAAAAATACTCATTAAACAACAAAAGTACTCTCCTTTCACTAATATTGCCTGTTAACCTGGGTATTTTACTGTTACCCTCACAGCTATTAAACCTATTATTCCTACCTTTACCTTTGATTCCTATACAGTATTTTTCAATCCATTCACTCACTGTTGTCTTACTCATCACAGTCCAAATGATCGCTTGCTTCTGAACTGTCCTTCGTAAAGTCTCTGAATTCCTCATCTCCTTCCACTTTTAATGTTCTCATCTTACAGATTTCTTTCTTTGGGTCCTGCCAAGTGAATGTGTTCCCTGCTTCTGTTCACAGAGTCACACCGCAGCAGTTGGGCTGTCCTCACTACACCCCATGGCATTTATTATATTACCAGGTTGTTGACAGTACCATGTTTACAGTGGCTTTTCCAGGCTAACTTGGTAACCTCAACCTCCCATCCCAATTTAAGACCTTCTTCAGCTGATGTCATGATTTACTGAGAACTCTTCACAAACCTGAAATTAATTCCCTTTCTATCTTAAAATGATTCTGTAACCTCATCCATTTTGTCTTTACTCTGTCATGCAAAAAGTTGCCTTGAACCTCTCCCATCTCCTACACTTGGAATGATTCCATACCATATCCTACTTTGCCCAAGATCATCTTCTACCACCAATTCCCTTTTTAATATTTTCCACCATCTGCCTTTGTCAACTGTTGGACAAATAGACATTCCT
Source organism: Mellivora capensis (assembly GCA_004024625.1). Taxonomy (NCBI): domain Eukaryota; kingdom Metazoa; phylum Chordata; class Mammalia; order Carnivora; family Mustelidae; genus Mellivora; species Mellivora capensis. The sequence goes on along the minus strand of PISX010004921.1, from coordinate 50,413 downwards.
TCCAAATACACGTTGGTCTCAATATAATACAAACTCTTGTGTTCACCTATCAATCCCTCAAATTATCATTCACTCTGTTTCCTATCTAAACTTCCACTTAGTTATCATTATGCATTTTGCCAAGTGCTAGTATTAAAATTTTGTTCCCACCACCTAGAGCTGAAAGTCTTTCTTTACATGTCAACTCTGATATCCTATTTATACTATAGATTGGATTTCCTCCACTCTTGGCTTTTCTGATATATCCCAACAGCATTTGACACTGTAATTTCAGTATTTAACATCAACCCATTATTTCACCATGATACTTTTTCATCTGTTCGATTATATGCCACTGATTCTCCTTCCCTTTGTATATTTATGAAGGCTTCTGATGTGTTTTTTTCATCTTCTACTGCCCCCCTAAATATATATGTATGTGTATATATGTGTAATATTTATAATTGCTATAATATATGTATAAATTATACATATATATTTCTATGTATATTCCTCCAGACTTCTGTGATTTGTCCTCTTTTAGACTCACTTTTCTCAAACAGATAATGTCTATTTTTCACAGCTCCAACTAATCTCATCCTGAAGATTATTACCAAACTAACAGTTTTAGTTCGGACTTATTTCTCACTTTAAGACCCACATTTCTAGTTGGTTGCTGAGTATTTAAAACTCAATAAACTCATGGCACCTTGATCTCAATATATGCAAAATGAAATTTATTTGTTCTCCTTCAAGACCCGAGGCCCCTTTATTCCATAAACAGTCACAATCTGTTAAGTGTTCTACATTATTGTCATTATCTGTTAAGTGTTCTCTACTATGATACAATAGAAAACCTGGTAATACGAAGATAAAAGATACAGCTTCTACCCCTAGCAAATAACATAGTTTCTACCCTTAGGTCTAGTGGAAAAGATAGAAGTATACAATTTTATGTATTTTGATAGAGTTTAGCCCAGATTGATGTGGGAGCATTTATCAGAATTAAGATAATCCTAGAAGAATTTCTGAAAGGATGGTCTCTAAGCTGCTGTGTTCTAAACAAAATGCAAATGACTAAAAGAGCTCCTGTTCATTTTTCTTTGAGATTATTTAACCATAGTACTTGGCCTTGTATGTATATCACAATGACCTCTAGAGCTGTTTTCTGAAATCAAAGTGCCTGGACTCCAACTGAAGATCTTGATTCAGCAGGGCCACAGTGGAGCTCAAACCATTTTATCTTTCCGAATTTCTCTACTTTAAACCTCCATACTCATTTAGAATATTATTGATAGCTCCTTCATTGGAAAGAACCAGGGTCAACTACAGAGGGGAAATTTTTTTCTAAACATAGGAAAGCAATTCCTGACCATTAAAAATTAGGAGACGACCGTGGGCTGTTCTCATATGCTCACTTCTTAGGAAAAGCCTTACCAAACTTTTCCCTCAATTCCAGGGATACCACCTGTGATATATTTCCATCAGTATCCTTACCATCAATACCCTTACCTCTTGTGCCTGCCTCTTCCAATAGATAAGGAGCTCCTTGAAAATAGGGATTTTTTGCTTTTTCATTTTGGGGACTTCAGTGCTAGATAATGCTATGTAAATGGTTAGCTGTTTGGTGAATATTTATGAATTAATTAATGAGAACCAAATGGACCCTGGCCGAAGAATATTCTAGGAAAATATAGCAAATATAGGGCCCTAGAGGTCAAAAAAAACATGTATATTCAAGGGTAGGATGCAAAGACGTTGTAACCAAAGATAAAGCTGGAGAGGTAAGTTTGACCCAGATCTGAAAAGGTCTTGGATTTCATGCTATAGTTTTGAGCCTTTATCCTAAAGGTTACAAGGAACCTCTTGAAAAATATGAAGAAGTATATTGTAATTGAACAAATTTAAGTCATAATGTTAAGCCATACACTCAGGTGGGCAAAACTTTAACATTCATTTTCTACAATTCACTTTAGTCTTGATTTCTAATCGCTAGTATGCCATTTCCAATACCCTGGAAACACAGTTATTTCTCATTTAATTGCTTTCTAGTCAAAATTTTCCTACTTTGTACTCCCATTTCTGCAGGGGGTACTTAATTCTATGTCATGAAAGGAAGGCATCTGGTCTCTGGCCTTTGGTTTTTCTCCATACTATCATTTACTGAAATGCAGAGTCAGGCACAGTTCCCAGGATTCTAACTGGGTTAACTGGATGGATGATATCACCATTCACAAGAAAAAAGATAGAGGAATAAGAGCAGGTCTGTGGAAGGATCAGAGTGGAGAACACTATCTTTGAAGAGCCTGGGAGACAATCAAGAGATTAACTCAAGCAGGCAGACAGGCATCTGGGATCTGGAGCTCGGGAGAAAGGGCTGAGCTACAGATGGAGATGTGGATTTGGGATTCATCAACAGAATGCCTGTGAAAGATAGGTGCTCAATAAATTCTCATCTAAAAAGCACTGGAAGTGAGTGAAACCAGGGATATGCAAGTATAGAGTAATAAGACATAAGGTCTGAAAATAGAAGGTTAGAAGCACCAAAGTTTATAAAACAGGTTGAGGAAGCACTGCTCTTTAAACAGCCACATATGTGGGAAAAGAAACAAAGAGATAGTGGTGTCACAGAACCCAAGATACCAGAGGGTTCAAAAGCATGGATTAATTACCATTCTCAAATAGCTCAGTGAGGTCAAGTAAGATAAGGAATAGAAATTGCCTGTTGTATTAAGCCACGGACTGATCTTCAAAGACCTTTACCTACAAAATTTTGGTGGGGTGGCCTTGATGGAAAACAGATTTCAGAGTGTATAGAAAATGAAATAGTGCATGAAGGCAACTATTTTACAAAAAATCTGAAGTGTAAAAGAAGGGGAGAGAGAGGTTTGCTACTGACGAAAATGTTAAGATAAAAAAAAGTTGGAGCGTTCTGGTTGCATTTAGAATTGCAAAACATCATTTTTTCCACTAGTCAGCATATTAGTTTCAGATCTCTGGTTATCATCCCTTCATTCTCTACACTACCTATGTCACTATCATTTGCTAAATTCTGTCAATTCTGTCTGGGAAACAGTTTTCACATTGCTTAGTTCATTGTCCTATTAACACTCTTCTGAAGTGGAATACCTTTTTAACCTTCCTTAAATCACCCTACACAACAAGTTTACATTATCTTACTAAAGTACTGCTTTGATCACCTCACACAACTTCACTTTTTTTTTTTTTTTAGTACTTTCCTATTTCCTATCACATAAAACAAAAACAACACTTACTTATGAAGAAAAAAAAAACCTCCAAATTATTGCTCAGCTCATACAGTGAAACTTCATTTTTTACAAGACTCTACCATTTGTCATGCCATTCCCTCTGCCTAGAGATAATATCCTCCCCACTTTTCCAAATTCCACTTACCATCTAAGACCCAGTCCAGACACCATCTCAACAATGATATTTGCTTTTGATCTCCTCAAGTGGAAGAGATCCCTCTTTCCCAATCTGACAGTCTTGAATTCTGACAGTTCCTTTCACACTTTTCACACACAGTGCGTGCTAAAGTTATTGGTGTGTTTAACTCCCTTGTGAGATAGTAAACAGTTTAAAGATAGAGAACATGGCTAGTGTATCTCACAGTCCTAACTGAGCTTTCCTTATACTGTACATGTTCAAAAACACCAGTATGTGAGTCCATTTGTTAGCAGTATAAGTGCAAGAAGAGTCAAGAAAAAAGCAGTTGCAAAAAAAAATTAGTTTACTATCTATTCAGTAACTGAGACATTCAAATGCCATTATGATGATGATGATGAAAATGATGATGGAATTTCATAGATCACTTACACAAAGCCTCCTTAATTAGAACCATAAAAATCAATTTTAAAACATGAATTCATGATATCTGATACCCATGGGGAAACTGAGGTAGGAAAAGATACTCAATACAGCGCAATTGGGCTTATCTGGTTTTCCATCCTAGAACACCTCAGTTACCAGATCCTGGCAGGGACATGTGGTCCTCTAAGTGGGAATTGTCATGTACAATTAGATTTACAACCTAGAGATTTTACACAATGTTGAATATAAACACTGACACTGGGCATTCCTTAGTCCTGATTCAAAAACAAATGTGTCTAACATTTTTCCATTAAGTACAATATTTGCTCTAGACTGTCAGTATATACTATCTTCTATTCCCAATTTGCTAAGGTCTTTTTTTTTAATCATCAATGGGGTTTTGATTCTTATCAAATAATTTATGTACTTCTATTGAGAAATGCATCTAGATTTTTCCCTTCCTTAATCTGGTAAGCAGCAAGTTTATTAATAGACTTTCTAATATCAAGGCAAATTGAATTTCTAGAATATAAGTATTTCACTTTACATTTTTTTGCATATCATCTGAATTCAGTTTGCCAATATTTTGCTAAGGATTTTTTTGCATATATGTTCAGGAATAGATTTGCCCATAATTAACTTTTCTTTGTTGCCTACATCTAATCTTGATATCAAGGTTATTTATACAATGAGTAGAGGAGTATTCCCTGGTTTTCCTTTGTCTGAAAATGTTATACAACTGAAATGATCCATTCCTTTGAAAGTTTAGAGAATTCTCTTATAAAATTGCCTAAATCTGATATTTTGTTTGTGGAGAGAATAACTAATAATTTAATTTCTTTCAAGGTGATAAACTACTCAGATTTTCTATTTTTAAAATATCATAAGGGGACACCTGGGTGGCTCAGTCAGTTAAGCGTCTGCCTTCGGCTCAGGTCATGATCCCAGCCAAGGTCCTGGGATCAAGTCCCACATCAGGCTCTTTGCTCAGCAGGGAGACTTCTTCCCCCTCTGCCCCTCCACTTACTTGTGCTCTCTTCTCTGTCTCTCTGACAAATAAATAAAGAAAATATTTTTTAAAAAATTAAAAAATCATAAGAAAAGAGAGACTCAAGTAAATGCTATTCTAGAGATACTGACAAAACTACTGTGGAAACATGAAGATTAGGGTTACTGAGGAGAAATGCAAAAGCAGAGGTTGCAACCCTGACTTAAGATTTGAAAGGTGAGTGGATTGTTGATAAAGGACAACTGGGGTGGGGAGGGGGTTAATAAGAGAGAAGGTGACAATCTTAACCCAATGCCTCACATAAGCAAAGTTTCAAAACCATCAATTTTTATAGTATGTTCCTGGAGGAGCAAGAGGTCCCACACCTGGGTGTGCTGTGTGGAAAAACAAAAAACAACAACAAAAAAAAAAAAAAGAAGAAAGAAGAAAGCAAGCAAGCAAGCAAGCAGGCTGGAAATTTGAACTCAGTGCTAAGAATTTGGACCTAATCTTAATAATCACATGTAGGATGTCTAAAATAAGAGAACTGCTTCCTTATCTTTGTTCCTTGATAGATTAGGGCTTCCTGATATCATTATAAATCAGAATATATTGTACTCTCTTAGGCTACTTTTCTCAAAATTTTCTAAGCTTTTAATGCCCTTCTTCTGTTGTGTTCTAAAAATATCAGCACTCTCAGGGACTAGCCAGGAGCTCTGCTACGAATGCCTTTGCCTTTTAAATTTTGCTGGAAAGGAGAGAATCGGACCCATGATTAACCACTTACTTCATCAGATAAAATAATGATTTTATCTGAAAACTAAAAAATGAAATGGAAAAGTATAACCATTTGGACATTGCTTTAAGACTGATTGCATACATATATGAATTTTTTTATCATTTTATTATAACTTTACATTTTTTTTCTATCCCAGGCAGTTTAATACTAGATGTTTTGATAAAATACTGTGATACACAAAGAATGAGATTCTGGCAGTTTCCTGACCTCAGGAATTTAGCAGTTTGAGAACTGCCGGGGTAGGGGGAGGTAACTATAGTTTATGGACTACTCTTGTGTGCCAAGCACTAAGCTACATGTTTTGTGTGTATAATCTTACTCACTCTCCATAATATCTCTATGAATTAGATATTATCATTTCTTTGGATTAATAATGTAGCTTAAGTTCTGAAACTTACACATTCAACAAGCAACTTTAAATTTTAAGTTAAGTTATGGGATGCCTGGGTGGCTCAGTGGGTTAAGCATCTGCCTTCGACTCAGGTCATGATTCCAGGGCACAGTCCTGCTCCTTGCTCCTTGCTCAGTGGGGAGCCTGCTTCTTCCCTCCCTCCCTCTGCCTGCCAGACTCTCCCTGCTTGTGCTTTCTCACTCTCTGACAATTAAATCTTTAAAAAAATTTTAAGGTAATTTAAAAATAAGTAATGGCATGTATATTTTCAAAAATGTTTGTTGGATCAAACTGTTAAATAGTTTATGCAAGGTCACACACCTACTTTTTGGCAGACAAAGAATTGAATCCAGGTCTCTGATCCGAGGGCCTCTATCCTAAACATGTTTTACTGACTGTCTGCAGCATGATTCATAACACACAGTATTGTCTAAATGAAGAAGGGATTATTATTTGGTAAATCTAGATTTCTTATAAAACTACTCTGTAAACCACTTAGCTCAGCACCAGGCACATTAAAAAAAAAAAAGGATCAGTTGATAGTGATCATTGTTACTAATGTAATTAACAATATTGATCCATAAGATAAGCCCAACCGACCTTTGAAGCAGTCAAATTTCTATGTAACAATTGAATTACTATGTTGGAATTCACCAGATGACTATAAATTCTTCACTTTGCTTTGGAATAAAAGGGCTCCGGGGAGAAGGATCTGGGTGAAATGGATATGGAGGCTTTGTGTCAGCTGCAGAGACGCAGAAAGGTTAAGAGACCTGGCATTCTTAGGAAAAGTGCAGCGTATTTGTTTTTCTTTTCCCCAGGCTCAGATTTCCAGAGGCCCCAAACATAAGCAGAAAAAGAAGAAAGGGGGGGGTGCGGAAAAAGAGTTGAAAGGTAAGGTTTAGATAAATGTGACTCATTTGTTCAGAGAAAGAGGTTGAATTCCAAAGAGATAACGGAAAGGAGCCCCCTAAGGAGGAGGCCAGTCAAAGCCCAGGTCTCCGGCTGGGTCAGGTTTTTTAAGAGCCACAAAGACTAGTGTCTCTTAGATTAGAAAAGCCAAATAGAGATTTTGATGGTAGAGGGAGCTTACAAACCAAGGAATAATTCAGAACTGGTCAGGAAGCCCGTGACAGCAGAGACTGATAGAGTCTCATTTCCTAACCAGATAAAAGCCAAACTTGAGCATTCAATGTTCTGGCAAAAGATATCACAACAGAGGTTTTAAAAGTGTACAAACTGAAATAAACAGTATTTAAGATAAAAAATCTTGTCATTTCATGAGGTGATTTCCCCCCCCCAAGAGAAACACCAAAGGACACAAGCAAATCTCTGTCTGGGCCCTATTCCCTAAGTGTCCATCTGCAGAAATGAGAGGTACAAAAAAATCACAATTAATGAGGAAGGGATGATCCCAACACCTTTGATTTCAGGAAAAACTTACTTTAATGCCTAATTCAAAAGGAATTGTGGTAAATACAAACAGTGAAAACATGTTATCCAGAAGAACATTATTACTGTTAAAAGCACTGAGGAGTAAGAAACTATTTTGTAACAAAGTATCTGAAAAGAATTAAGTTTTAGAAGCAATTTATTAAGGGACCCAAGGAAAAACATCTCTTTTTTAATTCATCTTGCTCCAAATGAAATTTGAAACAGAACATTTCCCACAGATTTAGAAATAATTGATTTAAAAATTAAGCATCTTACAAATGTAAAGTATTTATTTTTTTCCCCACTCAGAAAACTCCCAGGCAGTGGGTTCAATTAGCATTAGTCTCCACGGACTAATGAAGGGCAATGACCCTGGGTGCAACCCAAGACTTCAAGGTCATGGCCAATATGAGGAAGTGGATACATTTAAACTTTTCTCAAGACACTCAAATTTTTCCATTCTTTTTTTTTTTTTTTTTGAGAGGGGCGTGGGGGTTGAATTTGGAGAGGAACACTTTCTGAGTAGCATTTTATGCATGTGTTAACTTACTAAAGCCAATACCACAGTAATAACTGTTGGAGCACAAATGTATCATTAATAATTTTTCCTAGTCTCAGAATGCCAGAGAATAAAAAGAGAGGTAGGTGCTATTTCCTGTTTCCTTACTTAAAAATCTTTGTCTCTGCCTCCTACCAGAACTCAAAAGTCTTTTCCTTTACTAGTTACACTTTAAAAATTATTTCATTCGTTTGAATTGTTACTAAAACGTGCAGAAGGATTCTTCTCCAGATCAATGAGTAGGAATGGAATTTGTGACCAGGACAATCGAATAATGTTACCTATCCACCATGGGTGTTCACATGACTGGGAGGAAAATACATGGGTAAGAACATAAATATGCATGGAGCCACGGGATAAAAAAGAGAACTTGTGACAATTTCAGTGATGTTTGACCTGAGTCCTCAAGGAAGACTTTATTCTTTATTACAGAATAGTCTTCCTTTAGCTGAAAAGGTCAGTCATTTCAACCTTGTGCTTCAGCACAAGATTCAGGAGGAGAATCAGGAAACCTACTTACCTGTCAAAAGAATTACCATTAGATAAATGAAAAGGTACAACAGGTTTTAGAGATTAGTTTTCCTACCTATCAATAAGAATTTGACAAGGCTAAGGGGGTATAGGGAAGAAATTTCCAGCACTTGCACAATATGCAGAAGGCAAGAGAATTCACTTGTAGGGCATGTTTTGAAACATATAAAGAAATGAAATCGGGAAGATGGGATGGAGTCAAAATGTAGATGATCTTGCTTTCCGTGCAAGACTTCAATCTTTCAGGAGTTGGGGCAGTGAAGATTTTTTTAGCCAAGACTTTACATAACCAACTGCCTGAAGTGGCAATGTGAAAGAGACTGAAATAAGAAGATACTGAAAGGAGGAAGACCAGGTGAGGCAATAATTCAGGGGAAAAAAGTTAGTGCTTGAACTAGTGTTTCAGGATTTCTTTTCCTTTAGTGCCCATGGTTCTTGGTCATGCCCCTCAGCAGAATGAAGAGGTAGACCAGAGGAAGAATGACAGGCAGCAAACCAAAGTTTTTTGGATGATAGTAGGGGGAGGACCCCAGAGGATTGCCCTCAGAGTTTCTAAGTCTAGGGATTTTTGAGATTGTTGGTTGACTGTTTTAATTTGATAAAATCTCCATGCACCTGTCACCCAATCAGGTTTTGGTCCATGTGCTTACCTACCAATCAGGGAGCCATTCATGTGAGGGAAGGGTGGAGGGCTGCTTTCAGGGTGGTGTAGAATAACAGGAGGGTGTCTTTTTCCTTTTAAGGGCAGTTTCTTCTTAGGTCAGGACCCCTTTCTCACCTGCTTTTCTTCCATTACTAGTAGGAGAATGGAGAAAGATTGGGTGCATTTTAACTACATTGCAGAGATAAACTCTAATAGTTTCAGAAATATTTATTTAGATGGAGAGAGGGAGAGAGAGAGCTGTAAGCATACTCCATCCCCAGCAAGGATCCCACACAGGGCTCCATCCCAGGACCCTGAGATCATGACCTGAGCCAAAATCAAGAGTTGGACACTTAATTGATTGAGCCACCCTAGCACCCCTAGAAATACACATTTATTTTTTTATTTCACTTTTGAGTGGTTTAGATTTGTGAACAATATCCTACCTGTGAAACTGAAACACCTCACTTAATAGTATTTGCCCAATTCTTATAGGATCTAAATACATTAGGACCTAAATACATTAGGTAAATTCCCATATTGTTATGGTAAATAAGACTTTGTTCTTAAAAAAACAATAAGTGTTGGGAGTTCAAAAAAATCTAAACTTCAAATTGGCAAAATATCAAAGAATTTGTTATTCAAAGTTTGCCTTGAAAAGTGATATATTAGGGAAATATTAGTGACAGGATTTTTATTAAACTGTAGAATTAAAACACCCTCTTAGATAGTGACCAATAGAATCATTACTTAATTACACTATATATTTTTAAATGCATAGCCCACCCAATCTATATGGGATTTCTAATATCTGATAAATAAAATCATACCAATAGTATGAGGGGTTGGGGAAGAGTAAGTTTAACCCCATAAAGGAAAGAGGCTGATAAATACTGCCAAAATAAAGGCTTATGCCATTCTTTTAACCAAACATTTAAAATTTAGTACAGGGACACCTGGGTGGCTCAGTCAGTTAAGCGTCTTTGACTCAGGTCATGATCTGAGTCCTGGGATGGAGTCCTGCATGGGGCTCCCTGCTCAGTGGGGAGCCTGCTTCGCCCTCTGCCTGCCATTTCCCCTGTTTGTGCTCTCGTGTGCACTTTCTTGTGCGCTCTCTCTCTGGCAAATAAATAAATAAGATCTTTAAACAAAAATAAACAAACAAATAATAAAATTTAGTACAAAAGTTCCTGGAAACACATTGGAAAAAATTCTGACATCAGCCACTTCATCTTAAATGCTCTATAGTCAGACTCTTTCTCACTGAGATTCAGGTATATCCAACTGTATTTTCAACCAAGTCTCACACAGCATCTAAGTTCATCAGATTCCCCACTAAGCCCGTAGCCCATACTGGCTTCTTTGAAACACCTATTAATGGCCTTATCACATTTCCAAAACATGATGATCCATGTGCATTCTCAAAATATAAGGCAATAGAAAAAAAAATGCTGATACAAGCATTGTTAAATTATCTATTTTTTCAAATATGTTCTATATATGCCTATTATCTTTAATTATATAATATTTTCCAATACTATTCTGTGACCTACTGTATTATTTAGACTATAATTTAAATCTCCATTTTGGTGGTTCCCTTTGATTTTACAGAATACATAGATTTGTTCTAATTTGCTACCTCAGGAAAAAAGATACAGTGAAAACTTTTGTTCATACACTCTTAAAGGCTTGTCTCAATAGTTCCTTAGTTATTACTAGAGGTGGAATTGCTGGAGAAAGGCATACTGTTGTACTTTTGTTTTCATAGTTTCTGGTATATATTATCATATTCTCTACCTAGAGAATTGGCTGATTTATATTGCTATCAATAATGAATGAAAGTGCCTCTTTACAAAGATGTGGGTTTTGACCCAGTGGTATTTTTTATTATTTTCATTTCTACTTATACTTATGTTTTCTGTAACTACATATCGTCTGTGAGTCATTGTATCCTTTCTTACCACCATTATTGTACCTGTCTATTCTACCCCTCACCTGTATGATTGCAATAACATTCTAACATCCCCAGCTGCCAACTATTTATCCCCAACTTCAAACTATCTATCCAAATTGTTCTGTCTCTCTCTGTCTCTCTTTTTAATATCAGAAATCTAACTATGTTATTCTCACATTTAAACTCCTCAGTGTCTCCCTTTGTTTAGCAAGTTGAGTACAAATTCCAGTGTATCACACCAGTTATAAGAAATGAATTTAATGTAGCCTAAATTGTTAAACTGGGGATTCACAGACCTATACCCTTGAAGCAAATAATACATTATATGCTAATAAAATTAAAAAATAAAACACATAGGCACACGGCGGGGGAAAAATTCAGTTCTCGTTAGCAAAGGACAACCTCAACCAAGATTTCATCCCCCTCTTGCCTCTACCCCACCCCTCCCAAACACAAGTATGTGAAGAAACCACGGGAGAGAATTTACAAAAGGGAAAAAAATAAATAAAAGTAGATTTGATCTCATGAAATTTCAAATATTGATGTCCTGAATACAAAACATTAACATTTTCCAATGCTTAAATAAATAGAGTATAAATTTAAAAATATAAAGAAATTAAGTCTACCAAAAATGGGTAACGTATATTTGGAAAGAACTGACCATTTTGTCTAGAAATACAAAAACACATAGTTATTGAAATTACAAACTCAGTACATGGGAGAAAATATTTGCAACTAGTGTTGGATCTGTTATCAAAGGAACGAGACGGAGACGAAGTGAAAGTTATGCAAAGCCTTATTCTATGCCAAGCATTGGAAGTTAGACTGACCAGCCAGGGAAACGAGGCTGAGACAAAGTGAAAGTTATGTAAAGCTTTATTCTATGCCAAGCATTAGAAGTCAGACTGACCAGCCAGGGCCGCCTCCGAAGAGAGCGACCCCCGCCTTGGTCTTACAGGTTAGTTTTATAGGGCACAACCGCAGACCTTTACATATGTGGCTTTGGCTGATTGGATGTTTCCACCTGTGTGGCCTTGTTTTATTTTATTTTATTTTTCTTTTAAGATTTTACTTATTTATTTGACAGACAGAGATCACAAGCAGGCAGAGAGGCAGGCAGAGAGAGAGGAAGGGAAGCAGGCTCCCTGCTGAGCAGAGAGCCCGATGCGGGGCTCGATCCCAGGACCCCGGGATCATGACCTGAGCCCAAGGCAGAGGCTTTAACCCACTGAGCCACCCAGGTGCCCCGTGTGGCCTTGTTTTAGATGTGTGTTTTACCAACAGTTACCTGGAACTGATATCAGTAACTGCTGGGACATTTATTAAACAACAAAATGTCTACCTAGGCAACATGGAGTCACTATGGCTAAGTAGGCCCAGGCAGGCCCTAAGGGTTTAACAAGTTTTAACGTGGAATCGGCCCAAGCACTGGGTTCCTGGGTGGCTCAGTTGGTTAAGTGTCTGCCTTCAGCTTAGGTCAGGATCCCAGGGTTCTGGGATTGAGTCCCATGTCAGGTTCTCTGATCAGCAGGGCATCTGCTTCTTCCTCTCCCTCTGTTCCTCCCCATGCTCATGCTCTCTGTCTCGGTCTCTCTGTTTCTCTCTCTCTCAAATAAATAAAATCTTTAAAGAAATATTTGCAACTTATATAACTTACAAAGATCATCTATATGAGAACTATGAATATCTCCACAAATCAATAGGAGACAGGCCAACAACCAAATAGAAAGATGATCGAGAGAGCTCAACAAACTCTTGGCCAAAGGTGACATTCAAATGGCTAGTAAACACATGAAAGTCATAGGAATGAAAATTATAACTTGAAGGCTATTTCACTACCCACCTAACTATAATGACTAGTGTTGCTATGGAAACTCTCATTCCATCAATTGTGGAAGTAGAGTTGATATAATACTTTGGGAAAGAGTTTGGCATTATCTCCTAAAATTGAAGAGACTTATAATCTGTGGATTCTACAACTAGGTGTGAGTTAAAAAGAAATGCCTACACACACACTGAGAGACACAATAGAAATGATGACAGTGGCATTATTTGTAATACTTTTAAACTAAAAATAACTCAAATTTACATCAATGGAAGAATGTAGTTTGTTCACATGATGTCATGTTATAGAGAAAATTAACAAATAATAGCTATATGCAACAATATAGGTGAATCTCACCAAAATAAGGTCCAGTGAGAGAAGCCAAAAACAAAAACAAAAAATATTTGCTGTACAATTCCGTTTATAGAAAGTCAAGACAAATTCAGAATAATGGTTACCTCTAGGGAGGATATAACTTTGAAGAGGATAGAGATTGGACAGAGGTAGATTTACAGTAACGCTGCAGAAGAGTACATTTGGGGCTCCTTGCTTGCATAAGCCCATTTCAAGATCCCAAGGAAATCTGAGCCATGAGGTCCCATGATCATGTGTTTTTGTAAAATGTTTAAAAGAAAAACACTGAACTGCAATTGTTTAAGACTGATTGCTCTTTCTCGTCCAAATTCCCTTTTGTCACACTTCCCCTTTTATTGGCTGCCTTAAGAGAGGTAATAGGTATTCAAGGGATCAATCTAAAATGAAATTGAGTTAGTTATTCATTTAGTTTGACTCCAGTGGGATATATTTATTTGGTTAACAATCACTCTTGTGTATAGTTAAGCTCTTGCTACCATTCCAAAGTAGTACTGGCTTCTAGGAATAATTCTACCACTCGCTGTGTTGATTCCTTAGCTTCCCAACATGAAGGAATAGAGCCAGAGGACACATGGCAATGTAAGTGTATCCTATAGTGATAGGCACTGGAAATATTTGGTCATGGAAAAGAAACAAGGTAAAATGAACAGAAACAGAACCTATCCATGGAAATTCTTCCAATCATGATGTGTAAAACTTTAAGTAGAGAATTTATTTCTCAGTAATATATAGTCAAAAAAGGAGACATCTTAAGACAGGACTACACTAGATAATGCAACATAAACAGCTATAAATGCACCAAAAATATGTTTTTGTTTCTCTGTTGGGAATTAAGAAATACAATTTATCAAAATTCTCAGAGTTGGGAGGCTGAATAAATCTCAAACACAATTAAAAAAAATTCACTATGGGGAACATTGTGGAAAAAATAGGGAGAAATTCATAACAGTTAGAAAGAAATGAAAGATTACTTACAAAAGAACACTAACTAAGCTCAGCCGAAATGCTCAAGAGCAGCACAGGAAATAATAAGATAGTGAACGTCTTCAAATACAAAGAGAAATGTCTCTCAGTATCTTAGTGAAAACAATGTTTCTCAACAAAACTATCTTTCAAGAACAACGAAAAAAATAAAGCCTTGATTATAGAAACAGAGTTTCACGAAAAAAATTCTGAAGCATGATTTAAAAGGCAAGGAAAAGATTCCAAGAGGAAGGCTTGAGATACAGGGAGGAATGAGCAGAGAAACTGGTATCTGAATGAGCCTTGCCTATAAGGATTAAAAAAATAGTAAGATTGCACTAGTACAAGATAAGAAATGCCTGTGAGCCAGAAATAGGCTCAAGGCAGTTAAAGCAGTCTCAGAAAAGATGGTGATTCACTTTAGAATTCTTCAAGTTTGTGTTGCATGTTATACTTTCTAGGATACTAACTAAAAGAATATAGAGCAAATAAATAAATCCTTAAATGGAAAGAGAAAAGGGTAAAGTGAGGGGGAAAATTTTAATCTAAAAAAAACAGAAAAAAGAAAGAAAAGATATCAGAAAGTAAAAAAAAATTCAAGTATATCAGTAATTACAATACTTTTAAATGAATTGATTTCATAAATAAAAACTAAAAATACCATATTGGTTAGATTAAAAATCACAAAAAATAGTATTTATAGGAGATACTCTGAAATTTAATGAACTGAAAGGAGTGAAAGTAAAAGAATAAAATAAGTCATGCAAATATTTGATGAATGAAAGCTGCTGATGTTTTATTATTAACAAAGTCTAGAGCTAAAACTGTGATAAGTAGATTTCCTATATAATAAATGTTTTAATTAACAAGGGAGTTAAAATAGTTCTAAAATTCTATGCACTTAATAAAGTCACAAAGTAGATAAGGCAACAAAAAAAAAAAAAAAAAGGGAGAGCATGCGAAAGAGAACTGGAAAAATAGCCAAAGTAGGGGGAGCTTTTAACATATACGTCTTAGTAACTGATAGATCAATCAAACCAAAAAAAAAGAAAAAAAGAAGGAACATCTGAACAGCACAATTAACAAGATTAAACTAATGAGATTTTTTTTGGAACTTTAAAACAGAAATTAAGCAATATACACTCTACTAAATTAAACACAGGAAAAATAGATCATGTAAGAAATCAATTACATGATCAATTTTCAGTAAATTTTGAAGAATTGGGTTAGTGCAGAATCTATCCTCTGATCAGAATGTAATTAAGTCAGAAATCATTGCTGATAAAATAAAATGTTTTATACTTTTAAGAATTTTTAAAACACATCCTAATCCATGAGCCATGAAGAAATTATAATGAAAATAATTATAACTTAAAACTGACATATAACGCAAATACAACATGAAAAACTTGTTAAATACAAATGAAGAGAATTCAGAGAAAAATGTACAGCCAAGTGTTTATGTTATAAAAGAAGAAAGGCTGGGGGTGCATGCGTGGCTCAGTGGGTTAAAGCCTCTGCCTTCAGCTCAGGTCATGATCCCAGGATCCTGGAATGGAGCCCCGCATCAGGCTCTCTGCTCAGCGGGGAGCCTGCTTCCCCCTCTCTCTCTGCCTGCCTCTCTGTCTACTTGTGATCTCTGTCTGTCAAAAAAAATAAATAAAAATCTTTATGAAAAAAAAAAAGAAGGCTGATAACTAATGCATTAATTACACAACTTAAGGAATTAGATAAAATAACAGAACAACTAAAGAAAACAACAACAAAAGGAAATGACAATAGGATAAGAAATAACCAAAGTCTAAACCTAAGATAAGAGAGCTGTTACCAAGCCATTATGAAAGTTAAAATAGATATGCCCCTCGATGGAGACAGAGGGTGGGAAGAGAAAGGGAGGGGAGGGGAGTTGAGTTGTTCAAGGACAGGGGAAGGATATAAGTCACAGAGGAAATCTGCTGGATTCCAGAAATCTCTTCAGATTGGAAGTTAAGAGACAAAAATATTTCAGCTGTCAGATACGAAGCATTGACTTCACAATGAGGCAAAAGCTACCTGAGAGAAGGATGTCACAATAAAATCGGTCAGGCAAAAAAAACAAACAAACAATGCTGTTTATAAAAATTCTTTTTTTCTCTACTTTTCTCATGATTTTTATTGTTTCTCTTATTGTAAAAATATTTATAAAAAAGTTTTTTTGGGTCTTCTCTGCTGCCAGTTGACATACTAGTCTCCTGATTACTGACAGTGCTCTCCAGGACTGACCTTGGAGTCATCCTGGGGTCACGGTTTTTGAAACATTTTTGGAAGATTCTCATAGTCCCCTCATGGTCACCCCCAGATGATACTTGCTATCCAATAAAATCTCAGATCTTACATTAAACCTATCTAGCACCACAGTAACTCTACAGACCTCAGTTTCCACTGATCCAAATCTTTGCATCACATGGGATTTGCTGTCAAAATAGAAAGATTATTTTGAAAAATGGGAGGCAATTTCTTGAAATAGTTTAAGGAAAAAACATACCTTTATAAAGATCCAAATTAGAGAAGTAAACGAAGCTGGAAAGTATTGTCTGCTCTTCATTTCTCATCTTCTGTATTAAAAGAGAGACAGACCAAAAAATGGTATTTTTTATTTGAGATTTGAGGTCAAATTTCTGAGCTTTTGAGAGAATACATTGGCAAAATACATCAGAGACAAATAATCAAATATCATACTAAGGGATTTATAAATCTGTATATATACATACATATGAATATACATGCATACCTCAAAGAAAAATATATAAATGGTAAAAGAAATTTATAATAGAAACACAGATGGTCACTAAACATGAAAAAAATCCTATTTTTAATAGTAACTGAAGAAGTGCAATCTAAAATGGAATATCATTCTTGAGGATCACATTTGATTAACAGAAACATCCAATATTATCCAGATCCTATTTCTGACGGTTACAGTTTTGCCATATAGAGTATTTTTTATTTTTTTTAATTTATGCTCAATTTAATTAACATACTGTATTATTAGTTGCAGAGGTAGAATTCAATATTCCATCAGTGGCATACATAGAGTATTTTTTAAAGTTTCTGTGATAAAAATAGTACAGTTGAATTAGATGATTTAACACTTTGAAACACTTTGAAACTAGGCTCATATCCAACTGCTTACTCAACACCTGAAATTCAACATATCCAAAACTAAATTCATCTTTCCACCAAACCTCCTCCACCCACCACTTTCCCCATCTCAGTGATAGATACACTATCCTCCCAGTTGCTCAGTTCAAAAACCTTGGCATCAACTCTTTATTTCACTCCCATATCTAATATGAAAATACATTTTGCTGGCTCTACTTTCAAAATCTATCTGGAGGCTGACAACTGTTGCCACTGCAGGTGGAGGGTTCCAAGCCGTCGCTGTTTTTTTGTTAGAGTTATTGCTTCAGCCTCTTACCTGATCTCTGTGTTTCTACTCTGGCACCTTTACAGGATACTACCAACAGAGCAGCCAGAGAGAAACTCTTAAAATGTAAGACCAAATGACTCCTCTACTCAAAACACTGTCTCCCCATTTCACTCAAATGAAAAGGCAAAGTTCTTATAATTGCTCCAGCACCAGTCAGTATAAGTAAGGATAGTTTCCTACTTAAACAAAACAAAACAACAAGAACAAAAAAGAAACTTTGATGGCTCAACACAGTGTCACAGTGTGATGAAGGATGAGTGGTACCTGAGTATCTCCCCTCCCAAGGGAGACTCAGGAATTGAAACTCCCTAGATTCCTTTCAGCTCTGGCTCTGCTGGTCCCTAAGGCCATGTTGGAGTGCTCTGTCCATATCTCCTCCATCAAAAGGACCAACAATGAGAGAGAAAGAGAAAGAGAAAACAGAGAGAAGATAGCCAGAGAATGAGGAGACAAAGGGGAAAAGGAAATAAGAGTGAGCTAGCCAGATATTGGAATGCAGGTTTTAGGGGCCGCCTCTACAAGAGGCATCAATCACTTCTGCCCACATTCTACTGGCAAGAGTTCAGTTCACATCCCCTCCCAGACTGTAGGGAAGAATAACCTAACCGTGTATCCAGGAGGAAATTATGTGGCACTAGCTCCTTCCCCTGCCAGGATCTCCCTTCTTTAAAATACTAATAATGACATTTTTCATCTTCTTTAAGTGTTTGTCCAAATACCACTTTGCTACTGAAAGCTTTCAGACCAAACTATCCAACTGATAGTTGCATTCCATAACTCCAATCACCTTTTCACCTACTTTTAATATTTTCCTGAATATATTATCATTTCCTAATATAATTTATTATGGTTATAGCTTCTTATCTCTTCCCCCTACTGCCAGATGTAGAACATTGATATATCTTTTATTTCTAGAACAGTACTTGACACAAAATAGGTACCCATTAACTAGTTTTCAATAAAAATTATAAAATTGTCATGATCCTATGGCTATTATCTTTTATTTTAGTTTAAAGCTCCTGATGTCAGTTCTCAGTGGTAAAATCTTTTCAACTTGATTAATTAAGATTTTATATATTTTTATATGGCAAACAATTTCCTTTACCTATAATTTTCTCATTTTATGATTTCTGGTTATTCATATCTGATTTTATGCTTATTAAAATTGACATATTAACTCATTTTTTATTTTTTTCTAAATTTTGAATTTAATATTTAGTCATTTATTTTCATGACTATATAATTCCTTCATATATTACTTCTTCCAAATCTATGTTATGCTATCAGTAATATCATCTGACAGTTTTGAAGCAGTTAATTGTTATTTTTTAGTGTATTTCATATTTTTAGTACCCTCATGACATTGGCATTTTGCACATTTTTATAAGCATTTATACTTCATTTTACTTTTTTGTTTCAATTTTCACTAACATTTTTATAAAGAGATATTTATTCATGCAAATGAATACCAATTTAGCTGATAAAGAAATTCTAGACCACAAATTTTCCCTTAAAAATACAAATGTTTCCCTGTTATCTCCATGTATTTAATGCATTGTTTGGAGATTCGCTGGTTTCACTTTCTTTAAAGCTGATAGTTTATCTTTTGAGCAAATTTTATAGGATTGTTTCTCTGATTTCCAAATACAAATATTTAGCTAGATTTTGTCTTGACGTTAGTCTATTTTTATTAATGTTTCCCTTGTTCCAGGGGAGACCTAGCAATGTGTAGTTTCAAGTTTATCTTTAGCCAAGAAAGTGTTTTTCCTTTATTTCTTTATTGTTTATTGTCTTTTTTATTATTTTTTTTCTGAGAGCAACGATCTGTTTTCAAGTTCTGCTCTTAGTTCTTCAACTTTTTTAATCCCCAGCTACAAGACCATCCATGGAAATTCAAATTGCCTTATTAGATTGACCAGACTATAATCTTCGTAGTTTATAACGCAAATTTTAGTTATGTTCTTGCATACTTAACTTTCTTAGCTCACTCAGCTAATTTAATTTCCTTTTTGTTTCTAGGCTGGTTCTCTTTTCTTCTCCATGTGGTTTTTTTTTTTTTAAGATTATTTATTTATTTGTCAGAGAGAGAAAGCAAGCACAGGCAGACAAAGAGGCAGGCAGAGGCAGAGGGAGAAGCAGGCTCCCCGCCGAGCAAGGAGCCCGATGCGGGACTCGATCCCAGGACGCTGGGATCATGACCTGAGCCGAAGGCAGCCGCTTAACCAACTGAGCCACCCAGGCGTCCCTTCTCCATGTGTTTTATTAGAGTTTTGCCTTGCATTACTTTTCAAATTATCTTATTAGCATAAAGCTGTCAAATAAATTTCCCATCTGTAGGATAGGGTCTGTAGTTAGCTGGGTCTCATGGGTCCTTGGACGCAGGTCCTTTTAAGTGCCTTACATTTCAGAGGTACAAGTGAGTCCAAGTGGTATGTTTCTTCCTCCCCCTAGTGCTCTCAGAATTGTCCAGAAATTCTCAGTGCTAACCCACTTCACCAAAAGGTAAGGTTTCAAATTTGGCTTTTAGAGATCCCATCAATCTACACCATATCGAGCACAAATTCCTGAAATTTTATGACAAATTTACAGCATTTTTTCCTAGATGCCAGCATTAATTCTGGGTTTATTTATTATTGTGTCATTGCCACTGGAAAGTAAGAGGCAAAGCAAGAAGTTAGTGTTCAGGTAATCATTTTATCTGAAAGGCCTTCGAATAGATTTTCAATTACATGTTTTAAGAAGCAAGGAAGAATAAAGTTAACTTTACAGGGATTTCGTGTCACTGACATTGGTCTATTTTTCTTAGTATTGTAACTCTAGCTTCCAAAAAGGCCAATGTCACCAAGGATTTGTTATTTTTAGGAGTATCAGATCTCTCTTGGCAAAAGTTCTTGTTCAGAAAATTTGGGAAATCAGCCCACCTAAACAAGCTCATTGTCTCCCGTGTGTCATGATGATAACAATAAATTTTTGCTTGGCTCATTCTTAGTTGACAAGCAAGTCTCCCTGCTTTTACTGGTAACAAGCAACCTCCTCCAAGGCAAGCACAGTTGTTGCCTGCGGAATCTTCTCTCATAGGCTCACTTACTTCTGTTACACGCTTTTCAGAGGTGCTTACCCTGCTGTTTGGCAGGCTGATCCTACAAAAGACATCCATAGCTCTCTCCTGGAGACTTAAGATCATCTCAAACCTTTACTTGATTAATTAGCTGTTTTTCCTTCTATTCAGACATTTCCCGACATAATCCATAGAAGCCGCTCCTGCCTGAAGGAAGCTCAAGTTTCAGTTGTGTCAATCATCTTCAGAGCCAAAGGATACAAAAGGGCAACTGTAAACTCCTCACATGTAGGTGGCTTTTTCTTCTATGTCGCTCCAGAATCCAGTATAATGAATGTCAGACTCCTTCCAAGCACTCAGTAAATGTCCAGTGTCCACACAATCACACTGGCTTTCTTGTCACTAATTCTGTGTAAGGCATCGTTAATTCCATTCTTCTTTAAAGTTCTAGCCTCTTAGGGGCCTTAAATACTGTTAAAGAGAGGTCAGAAAGTCTTCCCCTATGAGAACTAACATTAATTCTACGAAAACCAAGCCATTTTTATTTTTCTTCAGTTTATACCCATATGGCATATTGAAATATAATAGGAAAAATAAAGTTTAACTTTGGCTTGAATCAGAACAAATCTAAGTATCATTAACTATAAAAAGAAAGGTCAAGAGCTTATTAAAATCCTTTGTACCAACGTACATACAATTGTTTTAAAACGGCCAATATTAGAATAATTTTCATTGTGATATAAACTGAAAATATTTATACTCATGCAAATAAACTGCCTCAGTTGCTAAAGATTTTTTTGCCTCTAAAGATATTTTTAATTCCAATAGGATATGGTAATATTTATGACATGTGGTTGGTAGAAAAAAGTCATTGTATCATATTACAACTACACAGTATCCTTATTTTTAGAGAGTTTTTTTAAGATTTTATTTATTTATTTGACAGACAGAAATCACAAGTAGGCAGAGAAGCAGGCAGAGATGGAGGGGAAGCAGCCTCCCTGCTGAGCAAAGAGCTTGATGCAGGGCTTGATCCCAAGACTCTGGAATCATGACCTGAGGTGAAGGTAGAGGCTTTAACCCACTGAGCCACCCAGGCACCTTTTAGAGAGCTTTAAATGTAAAACTGGGTCAGAATGGAGACAATAGATTATTAATAAATGTGGCATTCTTGAATAGGAACATACAAATAGGTTTACTGATATAAGTAGACTTATAGTACCAGCTGTTACTTTAATTTTTCACATTTGTTCCTTAATATATAATGCAAGGATGAGGTTAGAGTTCTGTGCCTTCATTTTTTAGGAATCTTTACCAAAAAATAACAAAAGGAATACCTTTGTATCTGTCAGCATCAAATCTCTCATGAACATTTTAATCTTATAATCTTCAAAAATTCATATCTTATTTTATACTTTTATTTACACATTACCCATCCTGTGCCGGATAGGAAGGATACTGTAGACTGAGTCAATGTTTCAGTGATAGGCTAGTACACATTTTAAAAACCTGAGTTCTGGGGAAGGTGGGGAGGGAAGCTCTCCTGTGTACCATTTGCCAATGTTTGTGGTGGAATGCTGCTGTGATCTTTCAGCTAGGGTTCTGGATGCAGATTAGATGTCACCAAATAGAAATACTTGCACAAATTTTAGAATGAGAAAAGTGAGCCAGAGGCAATTTCTTCTGCCAGAAAGCAGAGCTGTAAGGACATGAGATGTTCCTGCAAATCCGTTCACTTGTCCCCTCTCCAGGTTGCTCAGTGCCCAGAGTCAACTAGGGCAGCAGCAAGGGCAGCTCTCTCTTCTCTGGATACCAGCTCCCTGGGGGCATCCTTAACCATAATAGTGCCCAGAGCGATCCTAGAGGAAGCATTGGAAGATTCTGATGAGTCAATCTTGTGATGTTCTGTCCCTGCACTTAGGGACAGTTTAAGGCCCACTCCATCAGTCCTGCCATACATTGCATGAGTCTTTAATTCCCTAAGCTAAGTCCTTGATGCTTAAAATTTATCTCACCAACTCACCAACAACAAAAGAGAACTGTTCATTCTCTTTTACAACTTGCAGTTTCATAACTCTGCATATCTGGCCATATCCTCTCCTCAACTCTTTAGATATTAGCTTAAATATTAATTTATGAAATGGTCTTAGACAAAGACTTTCTTTCTTTTCCCAGAAGTCCTATAACTCCTTGTCCCTTCATTCTTTTGGCACAGGATCTTGGCTAGAATTGTGCCAATTTTAGGATTTAGGCAAGTTCAGGACAGATGAGGTGGGCACAAATCATCTATCTGCATAAAGACAATTAACTGTAGGAAAGACTTAAAGGGAATTAAGGGTAGACACACGAGACTGAGCCAGTAACACCCTTCTTCATACAGGACTTATTTCTCAATCCCAGGGACAGTGGGGGCTACCAGCAAGCAAAAGAAAAAACAAAGAAACAAATCACTAAGACTCTGAATATTATTGGTATACACACCATAAAGGTAGAAAGAAAGACTGTTCCATAGTTTAGGTCACATACCATAATTACAGAGCCCGAGGACTATCAGCTCTCCTAGCACATGAAGGGTGCCCACACAGTTCACAGAGCAGCTTTAGCTGTGACATTCTGAGGGCACTAAATTTTCAGTAGTAGTTAAACAGTATATTTGGCAAACCCAGGAAAACCATAGTAACAACGGCATTGCCACTTTGGGAGGCAGAGGACAAAGTAGAGTCATGTCAGGGTAGAAAATGAGGTTGGTATCTTTGATTAAGAGAAAAGGCAACGAGGTACACACACACACACACAAAGTTTTTGATGGCATTCAGTAATTCAGGTAAGTTTTCTACCAGCTATGTTTTGAGCACGTATAACCAAATCAGAAGAAAAAGAATAAATGGAAAAATAAAAAATGTCAGGTAGCTACTAAAGCTAGAATATCCCAGTCTAAAAACGTCTAAGCACCATCTGAGAAACCTTAGAAACATCCAGGGAAAATAGTTTTAATGATGGAGAATATAGTTAAAAGAATAATGTTGGTTATTAAAGATATGATCTTATTTATTTCCAGGCTTATATGGCCTGGCATTAAGATTGGACAACTCAGAGCTCCTGGGTGGCTCAGTCAGTTGAGCGTCCGACTCTTGATTTCAGCTCAGGTCCTGATCTCAGGGTTGTCAGATTGAGCCCCACCTTGGGCCCCGTGCTGGGCATGAAGCCCGCTTGAGATCCACCACCCCACCACACACACATACACACACACACACACACACACACACACACTCTCTCTCTCTCTCTCTTAAAAAAAAATAAAAAGATTGTACAAGTAATGGGTGGCATGCAGTGATATGTATTTATGTTATCTTCACATCTGATCCAGCCTATACATTTCCTAAGCATCAGTTATGAATTCCACACAATCCGTAGCACAGTGCCTGATACACAACAGGTGAGCAAGATAGGTGTTAAATGAACATACATCTTTTCTTATGCATGTTTTCTTCTCTACCAAACACTCCACACATGTGCAAACTCTTCCAATACTATAAACCATGTTAATTCACATTCTGCTAATGTAGAAATTGCAATCATAGGCTTTCATAAAACTTTGTCCCAAAAAAAATAAAGCACTTTCAAATTTATATTCTTATTTCTAATCACAATACTTTTCTCAGGCAGCAAAAGTAGCAATAGTTAATTTTACATTACAAATGACAATGTGATATCAATAATTTAAATTATTTCTGCTGATGTATAGTTATTTCATTATTTCCCTCCTGAAATAGAAGTAGAGAAAAAATTAAACAACTTGACAGTAATTTTATGCCAATTTCTCTAAAATATGCTGTATTTTTGAATGTCCACAATAACTCTGATTATATTTTTTAAGACTTTTTTTATTTTGGGGGCACCTGCGTGGCTCAGTTGGTTGAACATCTGACTCTTGGTTTTAGGTCATGATCTCAGTTTGTAAGTTCCAGCTCCTAGTTGGGCTCCGTGCTCAGCAGGGAGTCTGCTTGGGATTCTCTCTCTCCTTCTCTCTCTACCCCTCCCCTCATTCGCGCTTTCTCTCTCAAATAAATACATCTTTTAGTGTTTTTTTTTTAATTTTTAAGTAATCTCTACACCCAACGTGGAGCTCAAACTCACAACCCTGAGATCAAGAGTCACTTGCTCAGACTGAGCCAGCCAAGCACCCTGATTATATTTTCTTTTGAAAATTATTTAGATGGGTCAAAATGATTTTAAAATACAAATGTATGGATGTAGTAGAAGGTCTTTTTTTCCTTTGGTAGGGCAATTAGAGTTCCCTTTTGGAAAATAAAAAGCAAGTAAATATGCTGGCAATTCCAATGAGTATCTTTAAATATTAGCTCTGCTGATTTCAAAAGAAGCCAATTGCTGCCATATTATGCCTTTATTCTCTCTCGAGAGAAATCTTTTATAAGACATGTGTACCTTGAAGACCACTTAATGTTTTACAAGTACAATTTCTATAGAAAAACATGACAAAAATATGGGCTAAGGCAGTACCACCAAATGAACAAATGTTTTAAGCCACAAAGAAAATCCTGTACCTGACCAAATTTGCATGTTTTTTTATATTTGCCCTTAACAGTAACCACTTAATACTCTGGGAAAATGTATAAGCATTTATCAACAAATTTCCCCATAAAATCATATCCTGAGAAGTTCTAAAAAATAATATTCTCCAAAGAGGGAGTTCTGATGTGGGTTGAGTCAGAGTGACAGAAAAATCTGCTAATCTCCTATCAGGCAGGGAGCTAAATAACAGAGCTATTAGAGACTTTGATGATTTTGGAGGCAAATTTAATAATGATATAAATCAAATGTTAGAATAATCCTCTAAGGAAACTTACTTCATTTGGGAGAAAAATAAAGTTTCACCAGTAACCATAGTGAGTTGATATTATTGTAGTTGTTTTCATAAGTTGTTGCCATGACTTTTTTGACTTTGGGGCTAGATTTTACTTCAAATACAACAGATGGCAATGATTACACTTTTGTAACTTTTTTTTTCTTGAATAACTAAACAGAGCACAATAAAATAAACAGGCTTATACACTAGAGAGTTTTGTCTTGTTTCATTTTTTATTAAAACTAAAAGTGAACAAAGTAACTCAAACCAAATATAAAATGAGACCTCCATGTGTCCCAAACTTTACCCACAAATTCTAAAATATTAAATAGTCCATTTTTTACCTTATTCATGGTTTCAAGGGGACTGAAATAAAATGGAACAAAAATAATGTAAGGAAGAAACTTGCCATGCTGACAGCTCAAATCCCAAGCAAATGTTAAAAGCCTAGGAGAAAGTTCCTCTGTATCTGTCTCACTTGTTACAAAATTTGAGAAACCAGACTTAAATGGAATTAACATTATCTGGGGGAAAAAAACATAACGGGATTTTTAGTCAAACATTTTCAAATTTATTTCTTAGTATTATATGGTATTTCCCCTTAATCTGACTTTCTTTTCTCATGACCTCTCCAAAAAAGGATTTGGGTAATTTTGAAGACTCAAAGTAAAATATATACAAATAAAGCCAAATTGTGATTACTGTTCAAAAAGCACATTTTAAGAAAGTTAAGTTAACCTCATAAGGATTATTTAATGAAAATGGCACAGTTGGTGGGAGATGGGCTCTAATGAATCGAAGACTTAATTAGATGTCAGGGACCAGAGTTCCATTTCCAGATATTTAAAATGATGATGTATGTCCTTGGGTATGTCACTTAACTTTATTTTTCCCATTCTGGTAAATGAAGACAATAAATTCTCTGACAAGGTAGAATTGGTAAATCATGCTCAAATGTTGACATATTATTTAGTTAGGAAATTTAAAGCATCATAATGATATCAATTTTAGAACGATTAGTCATCATGATTTCATTGGCATAGATAAGAGCCTTTCCTAAATAGTGTGTGGAATGACTTCTAAAGTGCCAAATTGCCCTTTTTAATGATCTCATCATGATTTCATTCTTTGGTTAACAGCTTGAGAATTTGGTGGAATAAAGTGTTCTGATTGAGCAATACCGAAAGTATTTGCCTATAAAATTTTTATTTTAAAAACAATCCCTGCAAAACTTCAGCAAAATGACTAAAGAAGACTAGCCAAACAAATCTTAGTAGTGGTTGAAGGTGTAATCCTTCTAATCATTACCGATACTACAAAATCAGTTAATTCCTAGGCATTGCTCAGACTGGAGGCCACCAATCTTAGTAAAAATATATATTATTCACAATATGTTTCCCGACTGTAAGAATAGTACTTATTCTTTAAATTCAGCAAAACAGAAATAGTAAAACAAAGAAAACAGTAAGTATATAGAATGCTCAAAAACAAAGTTACATTTTTACTATACAACCTTTCAGGCTTGTTTTGTCTGTTTCTTTCTTTCCCCCTATGCATATTCAGAAAGTCCTCCATTTACTTATGTTTGCTTTCCTGGAAATGCATCTAAAAGTTAGCAGCCTAAAATATTCAGACTTCATATTCTACATGCAAATGGACCAGGTTATATTCGCAAAGAATTTAATTCACAGATGCACACGTGCACACCACACAATTATGATGTCTAGTTATTATGGTTCACATGGGCCCAGGCTTATCCACAAGGGAGGTGGGAACAACACAGGCACACAGAAACCTCTGACAAGAAGACCCTGCTGGCTGTGCCTTCTTGCCCAGAGCTGGTTTCATCCTCCTCTCAATTCTTGTGCACAGGACAGAAGCAGCATTGCCTCAGCCCCTCCCAGCCTAGATAAGCTGCATGTCTGGATGATGCTGGGAAGAAGGGGCTGTTCTTCCCTTGCACACACTCTGACCTAATGGTCTCAGCCATCCCTGCTGAGTATAACCCATCTGAGGGGCCCAACGTGACTGATAATACACACATCCACAAAAAAACCACCACCCGCCACTCAGCTTACCCCCACCTTGCCCTGTATCTGCCACACAGGAGGCAAGTATAATAGAAGCAAAGCTTGAGTTACATTTCTGTAGATAGTCATGGGGCCTAAGAGTCATGGGCTTCATGGAGGTCCCTCCGCAAACTGGACAGGAGTGTCAGAAGAGCAGGGCAGTCTGGTAGTCTGGGTAGGGGCTTTGCCTAAAAGGCATGGGGCCAGCAAGACTACACTGTCAAGATGTGACCACCTGCCCTTTTCTGCTGCTCTACCTTGTGAGGCCACAAGAACATTCTGCCAAAGACTGACTCTATACGAAATGTTCATTAATCATAGAAACATGTAAGCTGTAGAAAATTCCCCACAATGGGTTTATATATTGATAAAGTTTATGTACACACATCTGTATATATATGTGCATATATCTATGCATATGTTTGTTTGTAACTTTGGGCAATGTGAGCTTATCTATTAATACTTGTTACCCATGCTGCCTTTTTTTTTTAAAGTTACTCTCACTTATACTGAGAATTTTATCTTTGAAGCATCATGGTATCCAGAGTAAATTTTATTTCTTCAGATGATAATAAATAGCACATTAAAAGAGAGAGTGAGTGACTGAGGAATGATGAAAGTACCCACTTAAATATCCCTCACATTACATCCTCATACGTTGTGGGGTGGAATGGTTCCAAAACCATTTTCAGAAGGCTTGCAGAGGAAAACTTGGGGGGGATTTGGAGTGAGGACCTCTAGGGTGAATTCAGGATCTTTCTAGCTCTTATTCAACAGGAGATCCTGGAAATGACACTTCGCTTCTCCTTTCTAGGATTTGTTTATGCATTAAATCAATCTCTAACCCATTCCTTCCACAATACGTTTAACACACGTGTGGGAGTAGAAGTCACGATGAAGACAAAATAGGCCAGAGAAAAAAACAAGAAAGAACAGGGTAAAGAACAATGGAGGGGGAGAAGCCCACAAATGACCTCTGAGGTGGGGAAGCATCTCTGATATGAAGGAAGAAAAGGGTTTCAGGAAGAAAGAGGTGGTCAATTGTCAGATGTCTCAGAGAAGTCAAGAAAGTGAAGTATACAGAAAGTTGTCATTTTAGTTCAGTGAAGAGAGTAGAAGCCTGACCTCAGGGGATGGGATCCTGCAGTGTTCTCCTCAGAGTCGACAGTGAAGGAAAAGGGCATGGCATCGACCAGCCAACTGACATCCATACTTCTCTCATGAAGACTGGAAGAAGATCTGGGATCTTTACTTGATTCATTAGTAATTTCCGCATTTAGTGTCCCCAACAGAATTCATAAGAACCTGCCCTACCTCTGTGAAGCTCCACTGTAAGCAACAGTGTCAATCCCAGGCAGAGCTCTAGGTACATAAAAGGATGATAGCAAACTCCTCAAGGGTATGTGACTTATGTGTCTCTGTAACTCCGTAAACTGTTGTCGTGCCAGACTCTGGATGTTTAATAAATATTTAGAACTCAACACGATCATAGATGCTCTATGTCAGTAACTGTGCTAAGAAAAGCTCAAGGACAGAATTGGGTTTTTCCATGGTGGGCGGGCCTGGGGCCTGGGGGGGATGTTTGCTTGGTTTTTATTTTAGGCAGATAGAAATGACAGAAATTTCACTTGCTTACATACAGAGCCAAATAAAGCAACAGAAATAAACATACAGAAGAAAATGAGGGATTAGTGATGGCCTAAAGACCAGCAAGGAGGTGACAGGGGCAGAGAGCTGAGATACAGGTGGAAGGGCAGTACTTTCCACTGACTTGAAGGGGGTGTGCTGGAGATAAAGATACGTGCAGATGCAGATAAATGTCTAGGTGACTGGGAATGGAAAGAGTGGAGGACAGCGATAGGATGGGATTGGAAAATGTTTGGGTCTACGGAGCAAGTAGGTTATCTGCTGAGTGTGAGGAGAGGAAATGGTGGAGTCTGGCTTGAGTCGAGCTGTGATGGTTTGGAGTAGCTGTTGGGGGCGACAGGCTGTCAGAGATAAGGATATGAAAGGATTTGCTCCCTTATGAAGACCGGCACAACACTGAGGCTCCTAATGCGACACCCATTACTGTGCTTCTACAATGGCATGTAAATACAAGTGCAGGGACGAACCAAGCTCACTAACTTCAATATACGAAGACTTCTAAATTCCCTAAGTAAGATAAAAGCTAAAATAATAAGTTGGTAAAAATCCGTGAGCAGACAAAGCACAAAAGGGAAAATAGAAACGAAACATACTGGAGGGAATTCTTCGACGACATCAGCAATCAAGTCAGTTAACAATGTCACCAGCTCTGGCTTTCAAAACAGCAAGTTGTATTCTTCTATAAAAATTACTGCATGGCCGCGCTCCTTGCTCAGTGGGGAGCCTGCTTCTCTCTCTGCCTCCGTCTGCCACTCTGCCTGTCTGTGCACGCTCTTGCTCTCTGACAAATAAATAAAATATTGTTAAACAAATCACTGCATGCATAATACATGTTCATCTAATAAAAGAAAGATTAAAAATAAAAATGCCCCACAGAAAAAAAGTGATGTAAACTCCCTTGAAATTCAAACATGCAGAGATATTCACTATTTACATGTTGCCTTATCTGCTTTCTGACTTTTTCCTAGGCACATGTATGCATAAAAGTGAGAATTACATAGAAATTTAGAAATTACATAGAAATTTAGGAAGTATCACCTGCTTTTTTCACTGAGTATGCCATGATATCTTTTCATGCTGATCAATATCCACACAATTATTGTTCGTGTCTATTCGCCATCCCAATGTAGCAACAAAATGAATTTAAGGAAACCTCTTTTGGATATTTTCACTGTTTATAATTGTTGCAGTTTGTTCCTATCACAAAGAATTCTTCAAGGAACAGTTTTTAACATTTTGGTACATCTGTGTAATTATTTTCCTAAAGGAAAAAAATTTTTAAGTGAAATTTCTGAGTCAAAGTCAATCGATTCAACCCTTTGAAACAAGTACCCTCCGAAAAGTTAAGCCAAGTTTTACTTCTAAGAGCAGTGTGGTGGAGTTTTTATCCTGAACCCATGCCAACATTTGGTATCACCCATTAATCTTTGCCAAGCTAATACACAAAATATGCTGTCACTTATCTGCATTTTTTAAAATACAAGTGAGAAGGTAATTTTTTAAAAACTGTCTTTAATGGTCATGTATATTTCTTGTTTTCTAAATTCCTTATGAATATGATTTGTCTACACATGGTAAATACTTCTTTAAAGATTTTATTTATTTGTCAGAGAGAGAGAGAGTGCACAAGCAAGGGAAGCAGCAGGCAGAAGGAGAAGCAGGATCCCGGCTGAGCAAGGAGCCCAATGCAGGACTTGATTCCAAGACTGTGGGATCATGACATGATAAATATTTTTAATAGTGATATTTAATGTTAGCATCATCTACTATTGGTAAAGTTCCAAGTTCATTGATTCTTTCCTTAGCTGTGTCTTGTATGTTATTTAGCCTATTCATCAAATTTTTGATTTCTAAACGTTCTTTTTAATTCTTTTTAATTTCTGCTCATTATTTTACAATATTTTTTTATTTTCTATCATAGCTTTTGTTTCTTCAACTATATCATATATAGTCATTTTAGATTATTGGCCCTTGAGAATCTAATTGATATTTTTGCTTACTTTCAGTGTTGGTAGTTTGTTTTATTTTTTATTTGGTGACATTTGAATTTGAGTCTCTCTTGATTAGAGAAGCTACAGAGCCTTTGCAAAGAACTTGGATTCAGGAAAGAGAAAGAGATAAATGATCATTTTTTTAATATTCCCTAAGAATAATGTCACTATATTTTGTTAGGAATTTTCTTAGGCCTGAGAAACCTATTTGAGAAGACACTCACTGCTCTACCTTTATTTCAACTGAAGAATCACCTTCAGCAGATACGTGAATTATTGATGCTTGTGCCCCAAGGGACAATGAGATTTTGCACTGCTGCCATGTGTTTCTCAAGACACTGCCTTCGCTCTACTTTCAAATTCTATAATTTTGTCACTTTTGGATATAAATTTCTTTAAAAATTTCTATAAATTCCTAGCAGGTTTCCTCCGCATGAAGACAATGCCTCCATGTTGAGTAGTAATTTCATTAGTATATTTCTTGAGTCTTGTGAGCAAGCCATATGAATTTAGATTTCATGCCTCCAAATTGTTCCACATGACCCTGAATTGAGCCTGTAAACGTTGGAAAATCATCTGTTTGGGGACTTCAAATAGCAAGAGATAAGACTGAAAGAAGCTTTGAGAAAAAAAGTCTTAACCAATTAATCTTTAAGTGTGTGGTAACAATCATATTACAAGTGTGACTTCCCTACAAATACAATGTTTGAGACCGTCTCAAGCAAGCACCTAAACAAAGGAATAAATCAGCTTGAAAATCACATATAGAGAAGAACTTCAAGTATGAGGATTGCCAAATGGAAATGTCCGGGAACAAAGAGTTCAGAAACCCACTTAAGTCTTTAGAAAAATGTATTATCTAAATGACCAAGAATCCAAATGAAATAAAATAATAATAACAAGTTGATTGATCCAGACTTAAGAGTTCCCACCGTCCCCTACACATTCCCTTGTAAGAGGTGGGTTTTAAAGGGGTAGAGCCACCAACAGCCATTTCAGATATGGCCAAGGAGAAAATAGATAAGAAAATCCTCTCAGAGGACAAAGTAAAGAGGCTCAAATGATACCAGATAAGACATTCCTTCCTAGAGAACAAAATGAAGGCCAACCAAGAGCTTTCCTCACCACCCCAGACAGACTTTACAGTGCTCTGGTGCACAGGTCCCAGTATGGTCATGGACCCGTGACTTCTAAGGGTCTTCTTCCTTCCCTTTTCCCAATAAGAATGCTACGGACTTTATCTTATCCTGCTCAATACTGTATATAAGGGATGAGGGTTGAGGGGAGAGAGGGGTGGTTCGTTATTTGAGTTTGTTGATGACCAAGAAGAGGGGCACCTGGGTGGCTCAGTCGGTTAGCCATCGGACTCATAATTTCTGTTCAGGTCACAATCTCATGGGTCATGGGATGGAGTCTGAAGACAGGCTCCATGCTTAGTGGAAAATCTGCTCGAGATTCTCTCCCTCTGCCCATCCTCCCAGTCTCTCTTATATAAATAAATAAATCTTCAAAAAAAGAAAAAGAAAAAGAAAATTGGGGAGGGTATGTGCTATGGTGAGTGCTGTGAAGTATGTAAACCTGGTGATTCAAAGACCTGTACCCTGGGGCTAATAATACATTATATGTTGATAAAAAATAAAAGATTTTTTAAAAATAAAAAAAGAAAGAATGAATGAATTAAAGGAAGAAAAGAAAAAAGGAAAGAAAAGAAAGGAAAAGGAAAGGAAAGAAAAAAAAAAGAAAGAAAAGAAAAAAGTAAATGACCAAAGAAGGTATATTTGGGCTTGATGGAGAGGACGACAGAACCCTGAGGTCCAGAGCTTTGAGGAGGTTGCAGCGGCTGCTTGAGTTTCCTGTTGTCTCCCTTGAGAGGTGGAAGCACAGAGGCAGAAGCCACCTGATCTTCTCTGTCCAGAAGACAGACAATGACAGGCAAGTGTACACCCACCCACATGTTGTTATATATTTCTCAGCCCCTCTTTAGACATGCACTTTTTTATAGTTATATCACCTTTTGTGAGAGAAAGTAAGTCTGTGCCCATGTGGATGGGATTGATGTATGCTGCTTCTAAATATTTTTTTAAGATTTTATTTATTTATTTGAGAGAGAGTGAGCAGGAGGAAGAGGGAGAGAGAATCTGAAGTGGACTCCATACGAGCGCTGAGCCCAACGTGGGACTAGATCCCACAATCGCAAATCATGACCTGAGCCAAAACCAAGAGCCAGATGTTCAACTGACTGAGCCACCCAGGCAACCCTGATGCACACTGCCTCTAGACCCAACCCCCAAAATATCTCGTAAGTACTCCTTCCTTCATCTACATGAGTGGGACCAAAGAATTCTGAGATGGTTGTCACACTGACAGAAAGAGATGGAATTCTTAAGTGATTGCTTTCCAGGGAGTCATTAAACTAGCTTCAGACTCCAATATAAAATAAACCACAAAGATTTTCTCCAGCTATACAATCTGCTTTATATTATTCAGAGTAAATACCATTAGCTTTGAGGGGGAAGTTAGGTCCATGGATGATATACGAATACTATATACCATAGTTGGGACAGGTTCAAGATATGTAGGAGGTCACCTCAAGATCTGGACTGCTGAGCTGGGCAGACACTAGAGAAGCAAGGCAACCAAGAAGATGCTACTAAATTCTAGAAACTAAAGGATTTACAAAGATGCATTAGGGGTGCCCTGGGAAGAATTCCAGAAATTAACCATACAATGATGGAAGTAGAAACTTCCAAAGACATAAAAATAAAGAAGAATTGTTGAAATTTCTTAAGTGTCCTCTATTTAGGATTATTTGTGGTTTAGAAGCTACAAATTCATCATTTTGGGCTCATGGCAGCTTGTATGCCTTACGATAAGTCTTTTACTGTGTAGTATGCCAAATATACTAATGCGGCAAGAGTTGAAATTTGCACACTATAACTCAAATGTACAAAAAATGCTCTTTTAAAATCCAAAGATGATGTCATCTGTCTCAAGTTTCCATTTCTACTCAGTAGATAAAAAAAAAATCTTTTAAATACTTTCAAGGGAGCCTGGTCCTTTCAGGTTCAATAATTTCTTTTGGGTATTAGTAACTCAAATTTGTCATATATAAACTGACTGAACTTTTTATTTTTCCCTTCTTCGTTCTTCCTGCTTTCCTCCCAAGGGAACCTACAGTCTCCAGGAGTTAAGCTACCTTCCCCTACAATCAAGTTTAACTGAATTAGTTACTGAGAATTCTCTGCCCAGATCTGCTGAAATGTGCTTGACCTCATCTGGTTCATTGTTCTCTGTGCTAGCATCAGCTGCTGAAGTCCACTGCCCCTCCACTGCTCTTGAGGCACACTCCAGCCCCCTTATACAATCTGGTTCTTTTAAGCACTTCTAGGTCAGCCAACAGGGCACAGGAAACTTCCGGTTGCCTAGACTCATACTCAGACGACTATCTTAATCCTACTTACCTAGACATTTGTTTTAATGTCCAATTTTAATTTATTATCCTGCCTTATCATCCTCAAACCACACTGAGTACAGTGCTTGGAATTTCCCAAGCTATATCCAGAGATGAACACCAAACTTGTTCTTTCAAGCTTCTCCTATACCATGTCTCCTTCTCCCAGGGAAACCTCAATTCTCATCCCTCACTCTTCCTTTCTTTCTCTCCAGCTCCACCCCCTAGCAAGGAAAGGGATTTCCATTTTCCATGCCAGTAAGATAAGAATTTCCTGATGATAAACTCTTAGATGAAAGTGAGCTTTAGTCTCAGAATAACTTTAGGGGTTACAGAAGAAATTAGGTTATGAACAACGAGGGCTCAGTCTCTCTGTATAAAGTTCCCATAGTGAATTCTCATGGTTCCACAGTGACTTTGGAAACAATCTCAACACTAGTAGTATCTTCCTAAAGAAAACAAATACCAACTTTCTAAGGAAAATAGATACCTCCCACCCTCCACCAGGTAGAGTGAACAATTTGAAAAGTCCCAGTGCTGACATGCTACTCTGAGAAAATAAGCAAAGATTTAGTAATAGGGGTCAAACAAAGGCCTATCATAGAATTAAGACAAATTAAAGTAGAAATAAAGAAGAAAAACTTAACAAAACTGTCACAGAAATTATTTCCTTATACATCATATCTAAGGATAATAAATCCTTTCTAGGGAAAAAGAAACTCACTAGACACCATTTTATAACTTGGAAGGACTTAGCATTATTTATATAAATCTGTTTATAGGGTATAGGTTAGGTCACTGTCAAAATATTTAGAAGTCCTTGGAGAGTCTAAGTTAAATCTCATATATATATATATATATATAGAGAGAGAGAGAGAGAGAGAGAGAGAGAGAGAGAAAGAAATATCTACCCAATTCATTCATATATGTATATGAATGAATTGGGTAGATATTTCTGAAAATTAGAGTCAAACATCTGGTGGCCAGCAACAGCAATATGAGGTAAACAGTCCCCTTTAACAATGTTGTCTTAACCTGTAGTCCTTTTGAACCATTTCAAACTTATGTTTTTCATGGAGACCCCTGTCTCGGGCCTTTTCCCATCCCGCTCCCACTGCCAGAAATGCCCTACACCCTGCATGTCCCAAAATTCATACTCTCCATTCACTCAGGTTTCTTCTCAAATATGAGCCCATCAGAAAATTATTTCTTGACCACATTTTATAAAATTGAACCTCCCTTCATTCTGTACCTTCTGGTCTCCTTTATTTTTCTTAAAGCACCAATCATTACTTAATAAATATTACATATTAATATTAGCAAAATAAATATATCTGCATACTATTTTATCTACTAGAACATAAGTTCCACAAAGGCAGAAACATGGTCTTTCTCCTTCTGCATTCCTAGAAGACAAAATATACTTACTGAATACATGAACTACACTATATCTTCCTGCATATGCTACATATTACAAACACATCTGATTAAAAACTTGGAAAGCATAAAATATATGGGAATAGTTGTAATGTAGTGATATTATAGGTGGGTTGTTTTTTATTAAACTAAAGTTGCAAATTATTAATAATAATTACATGCATATCATAATACAGGACTAATAGTTTTTCCCCAGGCTTCAAAAGTGTCTTTGTGAGCATCAAATAAAGTAAGAAACATAAAACTGTGAAAATAATAATAAGATTTTGATTAATGGAGGATATTGCATTAATGTGATGTTATACCTTAAGACATATGGTAAAAAGTGAGTTATAAAGATAATTAACAGCTAATAAATGATATAGAATACCTTTATAACTCATTTTTAGTTATTCACTAAACTAAACTATAACTCATTAGTCCATATTATCTTTCCGAATTTACCAGATTATCTATTTTTTAAATTTATTAGGACAAAACCTTCACTAATATCTTTCAGTTCCTTCTGTTTCTCAATGTCAGATTTTTATATTGCTTCTCAGATTATATATTCTCCAATCTACTTCCATAAAAACATGTCTCATATATAAAGGCAAACCAGAAATATATTTTACTATATATCATGATGTCTAAGTTTAATTGAATCCTATTGGAGCAAGAGGAAATCCTTTTAAAGAACATACTTAAGGGAAGAAAACCCTACTTTTATAACTAATGACAAAATATTGCTACAAATATTGACAATGATATTGACCTGTAGTGCTTTGAAAAAAAGTAAAGACTAAAATATCAGTTATGACAATATATGAGTGACAGAACACTTTACCTCATATATGATTACCCAGGATATAAGAAACCCCTAAAGACCGAGTTACTTTTCTAAAATCTTCTGCAGCTTCACATCACCTTAACACTTCTTATTTTGCATTTAGGTAAATATTTTTCCTTCTCCAGTTTCCCCTATCTTTTGAACACACTGGCCTCTTCCCAGAATACTTAACTAACACCTGTAGAATTCATTATAGTATCATTTATGGCTTTGAATTCAAGCCTACAAAGCCCAAAACCTAAAAGTAGACTCTTATTTATCAGAAATAGAAGCGTACTCATACCAAAAGCTAGCATGAGTAGCACAATCTTGTAGGCAAATAATATACGCCAATGGTCTAAAGAAACAACAGCGACTGTTTTGCGCCAGCCTTATTTTTATAACAAGTACCTGGTATTCTAGTTAAGGACTATTGGACCAATCAAGAAGGTGTTTAATGGGCTTAGCGAAGTGCCAATTATGTGATAAAGTGCACCTGGTGGAAAAGCATGCTCCAGGCCCGCCTTCCTCCAAGGCTGACAAACCTTGATCTCATGGATTTGGATACAACATTATTTACTGAATGACTGAATTACCTTTTGTTTATTTTTCTCTTTATGAATTTAACTCACACTTATTGTAGAAAATACAAACACAAAAAGTACTAACTATCAATACAACAGAAAAAGAGGAGTGTCTTCATCTCTAAAATAAGGGTCATCATGGTTCGTTCTTTGTATGGTAGCCCAGAAAATTCAGTGAGTTAAAACACGTACCTAGTTTTTAGTAAAAGTTCAGTAAATGCTGGGTGCCTGGGTGGCTCAGTCATTAAGCGTCTGCCTTGGGCTTAGGTCATGATCCTGGGTCCTGGGATGGAGCCCCACATTGGGCTCCCTGCTTGGCGGGAAGCCTGCTTCTCCTTCTTCCACTCCCCCTGCTTGTGTCTTGTGTTCCCTCTCTTGCTGTCTCTCTCTCTGTCAAATAAATAAACAAAATCTTTAAAAAAGTTCAATAAATGCTAACTGTAATAAATGTTGTCAATATTGCTGTGATTAGTAGAGTACATAGGACAGTTTCTGAATCAAATAGGCACTTAAATGTCCAGTGAATTCACGGTTGAATGATGAGATGGGTTGGTCATGAGTCCTTTGGCTTTTTGTCAATAAGAAAAATTCCTGACAGTGTCAGGATGGCTGTCAGCTTCATCCAGAATTTCAAAACTTTAGAGGTCGAGTTTTAGCAACCCAGTTTCTAGTTTTTTACACTTGTGTTCCAGGATGCTTTGAGCAGTCCTCAGGTGGAACTTGAAACTCAGGTGGAAACTCAGGTGGAACTTGAATCCTGTTTGCCCACAATGCAATTGAGAATGAACAAGATTTAGGAAAGGACATACTAAATCTTGTCTGTCATCTAAATACGCCTGTCATTCCTGCTCTGTGACTTCATAGCCACATAGCCACTGTGACTTCTAACTCACTTATATCTGATAAATCTGTTTCTTTATTAAAAAAATTGAGGGTCGCTTTGGGACGCCTGGGTGGCTCAGTTGGTTAAGCAGCTGCCTTCGGCTCAGGTCATGATCCCAGCGTCCTGGGATCGAGTCCCACATCGGGCTCCTTGCTCGGCAGGGAGCCTGCGTCTCCCTCTGCCTCTGCCTGCCACTCTGCCTGTGCTCGCTTGCTCTGTCTCTGAAAAATAAATAAATAAAATCTTTAAAAAAAAAAATTGAGGTAATATAAGTATTCAAAGTGCTGAGAATATATATAGTGGATATTCATCCTTTTTAAATGCACCATATAAATTAAAAACTCATCCTTACATGGGGAGTAGGGAGGAGCAGAGAGACAGAATGGGCCTGTTCAGAATCACACTCTACTAAGCTCCTCAAGCACAAATCAAGGCAAAACATCTAGCTTAGCCCGATCACAAGAACATTTGATTGAACCAAGCCTCTAATGCTAGGAAGGAAGTCTGCAGTGCCAAGACATCGAGGTCTGCACTGCTAATGTCACAACACACTCAACTCCACCTCAGCCTGGACATGCCCCGGAGCACCTTCCTGTCAGACTTCTACTTACAGCCTAGGTTACCACCAAATGACCACCTCTCCACCATCTCTCTTCTTCCCATACACTGCTATGTTTCCAAAATCCGTTTGTCCACTTCTCTTAACATTCAACTATTTCTGTTTGCTGGAGAGTTTCATTCTCTTTAAATTAAACTCATCCTCATCATCAGACTTTCCTAGCATGCTCCAAGTAAAACCTGGCTCTCCTCAAAGATAGTTCCTGCCATAGCCTTCTTGGGTGGTGACTTCTCTCTCACACCCTAGTCCTTTGTCTCTCCACGTTCATGTATAAAGTCTCTGCTCCTTGAGGTTTATAGCTGCTATTCCTATAACCACTTGGGCTTTTTAAAAAAGATTTTATTTATTTATTTGACAGACAGAGATCACAAGTAGGCTGAGAGGCAGGCAGAGAGAGAGGAGGAAGCAGGCTCAATGCTGAGCAGACAGCCCGGTGTGGGCCTCGATTCCAGGACCCTGGGATCACAACCCGAGCCAAAGGCAGAGCCCTCAACCCACTGAGCCACCCATAGCAATCTCACAGTGTCCACCCCACCTGCCAAGTGCAAATTCATCACAGGGTAAATGTTGCTGCTTCTAAATCTGTTGTCTTTACCATCACCTTGCTCCACACCCCTGTCCTGCATGCTACAATGTAACACCAGGTCTCCATGATTAATCTGTATTATGTAACCTATCTAATCTATATTATGGCTCCTTACTCTCCCTATTCCATGTTTTTTTGAGCTCCACACCCTAAAGATATTTCCATTTAAACATTCTACAGTCAGCACACACTCAAAGATTGAGGAATGAATGCAGGCATCCC
This sequence comes from Mellivora capensis, assembly GCA_004024625.1. Taxonomy (NCBI): domain Eukaryota; kingdom Metazoa; phylum Chordata; class Mammalia; order Carnivora; family Mustelidae; genus Mellivora; species Mellivora capensis. The sequence goes on along the minus strand of PISX010004921.1, from coordinate 10,450 downwards.
AACCCGGTACCTTTTGTTACTTATCTCAGTGACTGGTCTCATTGCCACACAGCTGATGTAATCTAGCCAGTGAAAGTCATTCTCAAGCATCCCCTCTTTCCCCATCTTCCAAAACCGAGCAGCCACAGAGTTCTGAGAACTATATTCCTGATCCTATCCACTTCATTCAAGTCGCTGATACTGCCCTAGCTTGGACTCTAGCTTCTCGTGTCCTTACATCCAACCTCGTTACTCTCAATCGTAGCACTTTCAAATCTATTCTCTACAGTGGTAGGAAGATGCTACATCAGTGCCTTCCGGTCTCCTGCCTAAAATCTCTAATGTCTCCTCAACGTTTTCGAGAAAATTCCAAATTTTTTAGCATGGACGACACAGTCCTTTACAAGATGGCTCCCTCCATTCCCCAGGAGACGCTGACACCTCACTAATACACTTGCATCTTTGAAATATACCAAACATTTTTTCACCTCTAGATCCTTCAACATGATGACATACATCCCCCTATACCATGTCTTCCTTCATCTCTGTTGCCTAACCATTTGCGTCTTCCACCCAAGCCTGGTTAATTCCTATTCATTGTTCAGTACCCAGGCTACATCAGACTTTACCTCTCCAGGAAACTTTCCCCAAGCCTCTCTCCTCTCTTCCAGACCACAGTCCTACTTTGGGTTGAATGCCCCTCATAGCAGTTCATCTAGAACCCTGTGCTAAATTCCCACATAGCAGTACAATGTGATACTGAAATTGTCTATTTACTTATCTATGCCCCAAATTCTATTCCCTCTTCAACCTAAACTGTCAGTTCGTTGAAATCAGGATTTGGCTTTACTAATCTCTGTAACTCCAGTGTAATCCCTAAAATTTGGTACATAAATAATTGATGATGAAGGGAAGAAGAGAGGAAAAAGTGAAGGACAGAGGGAGGGAGGGAGCCTGGATTTTTGGAGCAACTGGGGTCTATAGATACGCCCCAAAGGTCTGTGCAAACATATCAGACCTGCACAGCTCTGATCAAGATCATCAAGAAAGCTCAGGAGCACCATATATATTCAGAACACAAAAAAGTCTGCCAGGATGGTTAATTATAGGTACCTTATATGGCGAACAATGCTAGCTATCACTTTAACCAGGCTCACGATAGGATATATATTACTACAAGTTCTTTATGTGTGCTCATCGATTCAATTCTTAGAAGCATCCCAGCCAGCCATACTGTTTTTACACTGAATTTTGCTGAGGAGAAATCTGAGGCAAGGAGAAATGACATCACCTGCTCGAGATGACACCAGCAGGGCCAGGCTTTGAACCCAGGAGGCCTGACTCAGAGTCTGCGCTCCAATCCACTATGCAGCCCAAATTTTAATAACATCTATGTTGACTCACTACCCATTACTGAGCTTCACAACTCTTTGTGGAAATTCTTCTTTATTCATATGGGTTTTATAAGATGGACCAAACAAAAATAATCAGACAAAAAATATCCCTACAAACTACACATACACACATACACACACACAATCAGGAAACAGTTTGGAACTGCAGTGGTGGTGAAATGGGTTTTCATACTTAGAGCAGCCAGGAGTGAAGGCAAGGAGTGTCTGAGAAGCATGGATCAGGTATTCAACCAGGAGCTGGGGTTAGGCCTGTAAGTTTCCTACCAGGTAGCACACTATACTGAGTGTATGTTATTATTTAGGGCTACTCAAGAACGGTGCTCAAATGAATGCTCACCCCTTCTCTGCTTACGAGCCAATGTGTAAGAAAGCATTCCTCTTTGAAAGCCAATGAGTATGGACAGTCTTTCCAAGCAGCTAGTCCGACCTCTAAGATTTCCACGTTAATCTATCTCTAATTCAAGTCTCTTTCTGTGCTGCTACAAATGATGAAGGGGTGCCATTTCAAAGAAATGGCATTTGACCAATTTTTCCCCTCCCAATATAAGAAGGCTAATCCAATTTTTTCCAGACCCACATTAAAAGGTGAATCAAATGGAAGATTCTTCACTTCTACCGCAGATGTGTAAAACCTGCATTGCATTAATAAGTAGCCTTTACATAGTCTTTCTATAGTTCATGGAAAATGCTATATTACTCAAATGCTTGTTGCTGTGCTACAGTTTTGTAGGCAAAGCCACTAAAGATTTCAGTGATTAGAAAGCACTTCTTATAACTTCCCCTGGTCACCTTACACAGCCTAACAGCTCCCTTAGTATATAAACTCTACCAACTGCCTGACCCATTAACGATTTTAGGAGTAAAGTACAGGACGTGTTGCATAGATTTATTTTTGAGAAAACCCTGGAAAGCCAAAAACAAATCTTGGAAAATAAATACTTAAACATTAGATACACAAACATTAACAACAAAACTGATTTTAACTGGAAAACGTCTATCATATGGGAAGTATTAAGTGATTTTGTCAGCCTTCTCTATGAAAATATTTTTCTTTTTTCTCAATTACCCTTTGGTTTTCCAAAGATTTGGACTTCTCTCTCACTGCATGCACTGTTAGGATCCTGTGGAGACTCATAAAAACATTTTCTTGTATCCCAGATGGCCCTCTTCTTTTGTGTTTCGTTTTTTAAAGGCAGCACTACTTAAGAGCTGATGGTTAGCAGTGCCTCTACAGAGTGGGCTGTTTTTGGTGCTTAACAGAGAATACAATTCTCTAAGGACCCATGCTTAAAGAGAAACACAATAGCTACCTACATGCTTATTTTTAGGGGCAAACTCACTCCCTATAAGCTCAAGTCTGAAGGGTACTTAGTAATGAACATACAAGAAATACTTAACATAGAATGTGGCATGCATACACATACACACTTTAACCCGTGACATTAATTAAGTTTGTCAATAATTTCTTACACATGAATGGATTAAGAAAAATGTTTATACCACAGTCTAAAACAGGGCCAGATCCCAGAAAAACCACGATCCCCAAACAGCTTCTAAGCCAGAGTCCAGGCCTGGGCACCCACAAGTCTACTTGTCTGCCTCTCTTTTTACATAGCAGTGGAATGGGTCTGGTTCCCAGGATTCGTATCCCAGGGCACATTATATGACACGTCTCATTAGCCTGATTCCTTTCATCGCCCACCTGCTAATCATCTGTAGATGGCAGTATTGTTAAGTGCCAGTAATGAACTGAATCATGTCCCCCAAAATTCATATGTTGAAGTCCTGATCCCCTGTACCTCAGAAAGTGATGGGATTGGAAGGCAATTAAAACAAAGTGGGATCGTAGGGGTGAGCCCTAATCCAGTATGACTGGTATCCTTATCGGAAGAGGAGATTAGGGTACAGACATCAGACAGGCGCCATGCAAAGACCATGTGAAGACACAGGGAGGAGTTGGCCATCTTTACCTCAGGGAGAAAGAAGAAACCACCAGAAGAAACCTCAGAAGAAACCAATCCTGCCAACACCTTGATCTCAGACCTCTGGCCTCCAGAGCCATGGGAAAAAAAAAAAAGAAATCTCTGCTGTATAATCCTCCCAGTAGGGATACTTTGTGATGGTAGTCCAAACAGACTACTACAGATAAAGGTCTGCTTCACCAGTACCTAGCCCAGGGCCCATCACCTGACCAGTCTCATTAACTTGTTTCTTTTAGTCATCTACCCATGTAATAACTTACAGAGGGCAATAAAGTGAAGCAGCTTAAGACAACAAGAACTGAATAAGAGAAATCAGCAAGATATTTTTGAAAACTAAGAGCTAAGCTGTCTCCTCGATGGTTAAGAATTTCACACAGAAGGGGAAAATAATTCATCCCATATCCAGTAAGAATATTGCCAACAGGAAAACAGGCAGCATTTTCATTTTCATCTATGTTTTCTGACAGATTATGTGTCCTTCAATCCTGATGTATATGAAAGTGCCTCATGTGGGAGAGTCTCTTATCTTACAGTGCCTTCTAGCAGCCTGTGAGTATACTGCAGTCCCACCTCTAACCAGGAAGACAATTGCTCTGATGATAATTCCGTATTTGAAAGGGAAACGTCAACACTTGAATTACTAAGAAAATATTTTCAGATTTGGAGGGGATTGTAAAGGCTGCTTTAGCACTATAAAGTCAAGTCCTTCCCATTTGCTCATATATAAATGTTTATAGTATAACCTACTTCCAAGATCATGAAAGGAAAGGGTGTAAGTCTGTTAACACTGGGTGCTTTGGTAAGTCATTGTGAAGACCAGTTCAGTGAATCATGAGAGACCCCTATTGACCTTTCTAGGTATTATGAGAAATCCATCACTAGTTAAGACAGTAGTGCATTCCCCTGTGCTGCTGAGCATTTGTGTAAATCAGAGGTGCTTGAGATCAATGTCCAGGTCTCATTTATCTTCGTTTCCCAGCACTTACGGGGATCCCAGTAACTATTTGCAGTTCAATAATATCCACTTGGTAATTCCGAATTGTATTGGCTAGAAGTAAATTGCTTACAAATAAGAGGTTCCCCACTGAGAGTAGATTAAATGCAAGGGAATTTATGGAAAGGATCCTGGGACCTAACACCATTCTAAAGCAGGTCTAGACTTGGGTCTCAGATATATCTGAGACCTGGAACCTGAATGCAGCTGGGCTCTTGTCCATTTTTTTTTTCTTAGTCACATCTCTTTAACGTCTTCTTCTCTGTCCATTTCTCTAGTTCATACAAAAGTACACAGGGATACCAGCAGGAACAAAATTCAAAATGTTGCAGTTTTTCACTAGATGTAGCAAACCTGCTTTAGTTGTTTCCTAGTCCAGATTGGCTGGCAGAGTTTGGGCAAGGAAGGTAGCAACTTTTAGAAAAAAAAAACAAAACAAAACAATGAGGGGTGTCTGGGTGGCTCAGTGGGTTAAAGCCTCTGCCTTCGGCTCAGGTCAGGATCCTGGGGGGCTGGGATCGAGCCCCGCATCGGGCTCTCTACTCAGCAGGGAGCCTGCTTCCTCCTCTCTCTCTGCCTGCCTCTCTGGCTACTTGGGATCTTTGTCTGTCAATTAAATAAATCTTTAAAAAAAAAGAAAAGAAAAGAAAAACAATGAGCAGACATTCCCATTGGAGTCTGTCTATAGAAGAATGAATGAGCTAATGAAGAGCTAGTTGTTCGTATTGTCTGGAACCAGAATGTTAAAATAGCCTGAGAATACAGGAGCATATAAAAGGATGAATTTCTATATTATTGTACTGATTCTCTATGTCACATGGCTGTAAAAAGTTAATATATTCAATTAATTTGGCAAATGATATAGCATCAGTGTAATGGGAAATGTTGTTAGTAATGGGAAAAACCAAAAATATTAAATCAATTAAAATCCCTAAAATTCATAAATACCAATTATGATGAAGCTGAATTTTATTACCTTTACCTTTCCAAAAAAAAGCGGGGGGGGGCGGCTAACATATTTATTTAAAACGTGGACTGGTTAGACTTACAATATTGGAATACTAGAAAACAGAGGAAAGCCCTCTTTTTGTTGGACTTCTGGTAAGTTACACTAATTTCAGAGATATTGTCACTCTTGCTCCCCCAAAACAGAGTTAGCCAGATTAGGTATGGGTTTAATGATTTTTGCACAAAATTCTTCCCTCGGTCACAAATCTCTGAGGCATTGCTAGAGGTTTTATGAAGAATTAAAACATTTCAGTATCATCCTATCAAAATCAGGGAACTTCATGTTAAAATTCTAAATGGTTATGTGGTAGATGTCTGATCTGCACTTTAGTTCAAATAAGGTGTTCAGGGAAGTGTTGACTTCACAGAACTGAGACCACCTAGGCTTGAATGCTCCACAGCAACTGAACGACTCCCCAGTGTCCCCGCACATCACCTAGAACTAGCAAGTGTTCAAGTCACAGAATTGTGTTAGCAGGAAATCAATCTGAGAGCAGCAAAATATTAAATAAATACGTTCAGTTCTTTGGGGCACCTGGGTGGCTCAGTTGGTTGAGCATCTCACTTCTGGTTTTGGCTGGGGTCATGATCTCAGGGTGATGGAATCAAGCCCCACATTGGGCTCTGTGCTCAGTGGGGGTATGCTTGAGATTCTCCCTCTCTCCCTCTCCCCCTGCTCCCAGCCCCATTTGCATGTGCATGAGAGTGTTCTCTAAAATAAATAAATAAATAAATAAATCTTTTTTAAAAAATAGCTCAGTTCTTTAAAATCTCCAGTAGCCTGATAATTTCCAAGAATTTCTAGAAAATTTAGATAGATAGATGACAGATATTCTATATAGTAATGAAACAACCTCTGGAAAGCATCCTAAGATGAACATACTAATTCTTTGTCATCCTAATGAAAGGAGGTGAGATGTCCACAGGATTGACAAGAAAAGTACCATTGCTGGGTCTGTGTTCCTCACTTTTCCCCTGTATTTCTAGTATTAAATGTGACAAGGTGAAAATGATCTCTTCCTACTCTCTTGGAGTTCTTGTTCAGCATTTCTATTTCTCCTCCTCATCTTACACACAATGATCTGTTTAACCAATTAATCTCTTATTTAGCCAAATAAAATTCTGGATTACAATTTGCATTTTCTTTTGATTTTACTGAGTAATAGGATTGAGGTATTATAAATCCTACTAGTTGGTCCTGTATAGCCAAAGCATTATTAATAAGGGGCATGATTATTTATGTAAAGATAGATTTCACTCTATTTCCTTTCTCTATTTCATCTGGAAACTCGGAGTTAAATCACCCTTTGGACTAAAATTTACATGGTTCTACCAGCACAATTCAAAGCAAGAATTAGGTTTAAAGATCCTATATAATAAATTTTAGTTCTCAGTTTCCAAATCCCATGAATCATCCAAATAAACTTTAGATGATTTAAATGTTCCCTTTTACTGTATTTATTTAAAATACACAAGAGTTAATGTGCTATGTTATACTTGATTAATGCCCAATTAAGTGTTGTAAATTGTAAACCTGGCATATTTACCCAGGAGTTAATTCTCCTTATAAAGTAGGGTATTTGTTCTTTATTTTATTTAACACTTTTCATGGATTTTATATTTGATTACCAACTTGCGCATTACTGAGAATGCCACTAACCTGTTAAATTTCCATCATCAAATTAAAGATGAAATCACTGTTAACATTCAACCTGAACTCTGACCGTCAGTAGAAATTACTAATTACTCATTTTAATTTTGCATTCTCCCAGGTTTTTTTTAAAGATTTTATTTATTAATTTGACAGAGATCACAAGTAGGCAGAGAGGCTGAAGGCAGAGGCTTTAACCCACTGAGCCACCCAGGCGCCCCTCCCAGTATGTTTCTGATTCATTCTTCTTTGAAGGGGATTTTAAACTATTTTCATTCCTTTCACCATATTAATGCAATACTCACAATATTTTACTGATAATTTAATAGGCCAATTCTTTACTTGCTTTGTTTTCCTATGTAAACATAAGAATTCAGTACATATTAATTTATTTGATAATATATTTTAGTACCTTAATAATTTTAGCTTCTGATTTTTCATTTCATTTAGAACTACTCTCACATAAATTAGGTTAACATTCATGTCACATATTAGGACTCAGGAAAGGTGTTATTTAAGGAAACCAACATTATCTTTTATCATGATAACAACAACAAAAGAGGTAAATAATATTCACGAAGGATGAAATTAAATCTTTTGCATTTAGGTTTAAGTTAAAATTTTCTACAATGGGGCACTGAGATGGCTTAACTGGTTAAGCATCTGACCTTGATCTTAGCTCAGGTCTTGATCTCAGGGTCTTGAGATCAAGCCCTGCCTTGGAATCCATGCTGGGTATGGAGCTTGCTTTAAAAAAATAATAAATAACATTTAAAAATAAAAAATAATTTTTCTATGATGCCTTGGGTTATTTATTATTGGTTTTGGATTTCTCCTAAATATTAAAATTAAAGCTAAACTCACTAGTTTATAAAGCTCACAAATTTATAAAGCCATGCAATTTAATTACTCAATTAGGAACTTTAACAATTATAATTTCTTACAAAAGTGCCTAAAATTTTATTAATGTAGATTCTTTAAAAACTCATTTCTTACTGTTAAAAAAAAAGCTTTTACCTTCTAATAAACATGTGCGGTCAGTTGGCTTCTGAGGTAGTTTTGTCATTTAAATCTAGCCCTTTTTTAGTTTTCCACAGTCCACTTACATGTTTTAATAAAACAATCTTCCCATGGAGGACTATGAGAAAAAGGCCATGGACAAAGTCCATTTATTTGGATGCAGTTGAAAACAGAGGAAAGAAAATGGGATCCATTGTCTTATTCCCTAATATTTCACTTCTAGACACAAGAGAAGAAATTCTCCAAATATTTGTATTACTTTTCAGATTATAAGTAGTTGACCTACCTTGGACTATGGAGGACTTTTCTAATACACTGAGAATTTATGGGAGTCACAGGACAATCACTATACATTTGATAGTATGAGGTTTGGGGATTTGCATTAATTTTATTTATATTTCTAAGCACAGATATTCCCATATGAAAATTGGGGAAAAAAAAGAAAAAGAAAGAGAAATGAAATAACTTCTAATAAGCAACACTTGGGTAGAAATAATACGAACAATGACACTACATCTCGGGTCTATGGGACACATTTAAAACAGTGATCAGAGGAAAATGTATAGCACTGAACACTTTTATCAGTAAAAATGAAATAATAAAAAATAGATGAATTTATGTCCCATTTTTAAAAACTAGATAAAGAACAGAACAAAGTAAGCCAAAAGAAAATACAAAAGGAAAGACTTTTCAAAAGCTAAAACTGAGGTACACTATAGAAAATAGGATATGTGCTTTGTAAGTTAAAATCCTGTTTTTTTGAGAAAATTAAAAACATAGCTATCGCTAGCTGAGTTGATCAATAACAAAAAGTATAAACATAAAACATAATGTCACGAGAAAAATATTGAAACAGAAGAAAAAAACATTAAATCATCAGATAATAATATACAAATATCTATGCAAATACATTTAAAAATTTAGGTAAAATGAATCAATCTCCTAGGGAAACACAGACTATCAGATTTGATCCCATTCGCATTAGAATGCTTTAAAAGACCATCTCCATAAAAGTAGTGAAATTATTAAGGAACTGTATTTGCTTTCCTGGTCTGCTGTAACAAATGATCACAAATTTGGTTTTGAAACAAGAGAAATTTATTCTCACACAGTTCTGAAGACCACAAATCTGAAATCAAAGCGTCATCAGGGCCACATTCCCTCTTAAGTTTCTAGGATAGAACCTATTATTGCCTTTTGCAGCTTCTGGTGGCTCCTGGCATTCCTTAGCTTATGGCAGTGTAACACCATTCTCTACTTCTGTCTTCACATAGCCTTCTCCTGTGTCTGTGTGTCTTCTCCTTTTCCCTTTCTTGAAAGGGCACCCACCATTAGATTTAGAGTCCATTCTAATCTGGGGAGGATTCTCATCTTGAGATCTTTAATTTTATCTGCGAATACCCAAAGACTCTTTTTCCAAATAAGGTCACCACCACAGGTTCTGGGGGTCAGGACTAGAACACAGTATTTGAGGGGCCACTATTCCACTCACTACAGCAACTAGTCCAAAAAAAGTACGAACCTCCGATGCTTTCACAGGAGAATTCTACCAAACTTCAAAGACAGACCCAATGCTCTATAAATTATTCCAGAAAAAAGGAAGGAAATGTTCAAATCCTTTTATGACACAAATTGATACCTGAACCTGATAAATACAGTAAAAATAGAGAAAATTAAAGACCATTATCATTAGTGTATATACATACAAAAACATTAAATTAAATCCTACCAAACAGAACTCAACACCAGATTAAGAAGATAATAATCAACAACTGGATTTATTTTAAAAATGTAAGTTGGCTCAATCTTAGGAAATCCATTAATAACAGATACCATATTAATAAGTCAAAGGGGAAAAATCATAGGATTGTTGCCATTGATAAGAAGAGAGCATTTGACAGAACTGAAATCCATCCATGATTTAAAAAATGAAAAAACTCAAAAATAAGAACTGAGGAATACTTTCTTAATATTAGAAATATTATACCCTAGACTTAAAGCGAGTATTTAATTTAGTGGAGAAACAATGGAGACATTTCTCTAAAAATAGAGACAACAAAAGTATCCTATTTTTTGGGGGGGGGGGAGTATAAATACTAGAATATTTAATATGATAAAAACCAGTAAGAGACTACAGAAAAAAATATATACAATAAGGAAAATGACTTTAGGGACTAAGAATCTTTTAGCCTGTTCATACTTGCATATAGATTTAAGACGGGCAGTTAGATTACAAAATTCCATAATTTGTTCAAATAATATGTATGACCAGTGAGTAAATGACAACATGAAATCAGTGTGTGTGAATCAGTGTGTGTGTGTGTGTGTGTGTGTGTGTGTGTTTAAATGTGACATCTACCAGACCAAATTTGAAATGCAGGTTTTTGTTTTGTTTTGTTTT
>PISX010004920.1:76549-114530 GCA_004024625.1 Mellivora capensis | reverse complement strand
TATTATGCCTCCATCAGAAAGGATGAATACCCGACTTTTGTAGCAACATGGACGGGACTGGAAGAGATTATGCTGAGTGAAATAAGTCAAGCAGAGAGAGTCAACTATCATATGGTTTCACTTATTTGCAGAGCATAACAAATAACATGGAGGACATGGGGAGATGGAGAGGAGAAGGGAGTTGAGGGAAATTGGGGGGGAGATGAACCATGAGAGACCATGGACTCTGAAAAATAACCTGAGGGTTTTGAAGGGGCGGGGGGTGGGAGGTTGGGGGAGCCTGGTGGTAGGTATTGTGGAGGGCACGCATTGCATGGAGCACTGGGTGTGGTGTAAAACTATGAATTCTGTTATGCTGAAAAGAAATTAAAAAAATAAAAATAAAAGCATAAGTACTTGTTACTAATGGATATCAGTTTCCTTTAGTCCAAACAAGTTTTTTTCTACCAGTTTTCTAACCTCTTTCTCTTTCTCTCTATCTCTCTCTCTCTGACAATGAAGGTATATGTCAGGGTTCATTTATTATCCAAACCAAAGCTGGCTTCACTTGTTTTTGTTACTCATCTGGCCCCTGTAGGAATTTGAGTTTGTATCTATTAAAAAAAAAAAAGTATTTTTGGTATTGTGCCTTGCATTATCAAACTAAATATGAAATTTTTTTCTCTGTTTCTTGGAAGAGATTTTTATTCTTAAATACTATTTATATATTCCAGCTCCTTGACACAGGACATCAAATTGATGCAGACAGGGTGCCAGAGCGGGGAAGGGAGACAGTAGTTAGCATTGATGGACAGACTTCAGAATCAACCATTTTCACCTTGAAAATAAAAATGGAGAGAAACAAAATCCTAGAGCAATATACTTTCTTAGGATTACATATAGGTTTGTCTTTATTCAACTTTGACTACTTAGAATTCGCTTTGAATTCTGTGCTTGAAAAGATATTGAAATATGAAGACTCAAATTTTACCTTTTGTCTTTGTAACATTCATAAGTGTTCTTTCAAACAGAAACCAAAGCCTTATTCCTAATCCTTTGAATTGCCTCTAAATACATGTATTCAAATAATAAAAAATGGGTAGTGCATTTATTTACCTTTTTGGTGACTTGACCTGAAGGGTATCTGTGCAGATAATTATTTCATTTATTTACAACCAAGATGAATTGATATTTTTTTCTCCAAATTTCATGAGTTGGATGCCAAATATGAACATTTAATTTTCTACAGTGTTCTATGTAGTATGAGAACTCCCATATAGAATTATAGCTGGCTGCATAAAAAAATGGATTGACTTGCCTAAGACTACAGAGGTTTCAGGGACAAAGATAAGAACTAAAATGAGTGTTGCCACTACCATTTTTGAGCATTTATCATAGATTAGGCACCATGCTAAGTGATTATATGATCTCGTTTAATTCTCTCAATAACTCTGTGGTATAGACTTTATCTCCATTTTAAAATTGAGGATGCTGGGGAAATCTCAGAAATAAAATTATATGCCCAAACTCACACAGCAAGGAACTGGGGACTTGGGATTCCAGAACAAATCTGTGTGCTTCTGAAGCTATGCCCTTAGCACATCACATCACACTACTCCTGCCACGCTTCCTCAGTTCAGAATATTCAGGGACATTATTTTATCTCTAAACCAGAGATGTAAATGATATGTAAATGATAATGAAATGCAACATTGATTTTGAGTGTGTTTTCAGTGTTTCGCTGATTTCTTTGTGACTACAGAGAGAAAAACAATATGAATGTGCTCCTTTGTGTTCTTGTTATCAAATTGCTACATCATATACTTTGCGCTGAATATTGGTGTGTGGTGCTCTGTCCTCCAATTCCCATGTACTGGCAAAAGGTTCCATCCTGTCCTTAACTAAGGCTGTGGTGGGTGGGGACTCTAGCCCACTCTGCAATTTTCAGACTACCTCATATGACTCAGTTCAGCTGAGTTGGTAGCACACCTGATGGACGGAGCATGGAAATGAAAATGTTCCATCATCTTTTCTAGCAGGCCACCTGATGTTTGGATGAGTTAAATGGAGCAAGACAACAATGGAAAGTTCACCTGGCACACTTAAAAAAGGCTTTTGAGGAATTTTGGTTACTATTTCATGACTTGCTGTAATATAACACATTTTGTATTCCCACCACCCACCCCTCCCCCCATCTTCTTTCGGAAACATCAGTGTTTTATTAGTCACAAGTTTCAGATTATCATGTGGGAATGAAATGTTAGCACATAATACACAGGCATCTTCAAAGCATATAAACATATATTTTGTTAAATGTAGACATGACTATTTATGGCAAGATTGTTAAATTTAGACACAAGGTAGATTGTATATGATCACGGCCCTGCCTTTTGTGTCCTGTGAACTTAGATAGGTTGTCTGATATATATCTTAGACTCAGTTTCCTCATTTGTGAATGCAAATAATGGTACCCACTTCACAAGTGTGTTGTGTGGGAAAAAATGTACTTATCCCCTAATATATTTCTGGCTCAGAATAGTTATTTATTCAATGCGGTTTTCTTCTCCCAGATATTATGGTATGTTCTTACCATGAATCCAAAAACACAGCTTTAAAAAAGGGAAAAACAATACTGTCACCCTATTTATTTTTAAGTTTTTTTTCCCCCAAAGAGTGACTAGGTATCTATTTGCATAATTAACAAAGACAAAGATGTTGACTCCCAAGGTCTTTAAAACATAGAGCAAAATGAAAAGCAGCAAACAGGTACCTCTGAAGACTTGTTTTTACCTGGAGTTAAAGGTGATAAGAAGCAACCAAGCTGATTAAAACCTATAGGCAGGTGGCTGGAGCAAGTCCTGGGAGTGATTTCAAGTGGGATTTGTGGTGCCCATTTCAAGTTAGTTACTGAGATAGCCAATCTCTGTGGAAAGAGAGCTGATGTTTAATGTTATATCAACAAGGCATTGGGCAGCTGGGGTGCTGTCCGCTACAACAAGGAACAGCAAGCTCTGTAAATTACCTGTGTTTCTGGAAAGACTTAGGGAAAATGTAACTTCCCTGGTTTTTGGAAGCTGGCCAAAGGTTTTTTAATTGGCCTTCCAGTCTTTTGTATATGCTTATGAGACGAAAAGGCTTCTGGTTTCCCTTCCCTGGCCTCACCCTGCTACCGCAACCACCCAGATCACCTTTGAAAAAAGGAGTCTTGGTAAGAGTCCCTACATTATCCACATTTTCTCCTCTCTTTTCTTAAATTTATGTTTTGCAGGACAAATGATACTGGGTTTCTCTCCTTCAAAGACCACTTGCCTGTCACTCAGATAGTTATCACTGATACCAACAGATCAAACTCAGAAGCTGCTTGGAAAATTGGTCCCTTGCGTTGCTATGGAGACCGTGAGTACTAAATTGAAAAAAAAAGCTTTCTCTCTTCATTACATAAGCGCAAGGTGTTTTTATTCCCTTATCCCTTTTCCCTGCAGCATCCCTCAGTCTTGAAAATTTTTCACATGTCCAATGCTTTTCTACATTTCATTCTAAAACAATGAACCTGCTTAAGGATATTTCCATTTGCAGGACACTTCTGGAATGCGGTATCATTTTATACAGAAGCATCTTACCTCCACTTTCCTACCTTCCACGCGGAGTTCAGTGCTGATATTTCCTTCTTTTTTAAAACCACGGCTTTATCGGGAGTTTTCCTAGAAAACCTTGGCATTAAAGACTTCATCCGACTTGAAATAAGCTGTAAGTGCCCTCATTTATGAATTTAACATAATGTCAACAGAAGTCCAAGTCTTATCTTTGCCACCAATGGCTAGTACATGTTGATACTATCAAATTAATGCCTCTGGTAATCTGTAAAATTAGTCATGCTAATTTCTAGTTCCTTCTAATGTTTTTCTTTTGTTTGTTTTATTATTGCCTATCAGAATGTAATCGTTCTCTCTTCAAAATAGTGTATTCCTCAAATCCCCATAGTACTTATTACAGTGTCCCTTATCTGTCCATGGGTACTGCTTACCTTTACTAACGAACTTTTTCACTACAATTTCCATGGAAAGCTTGATGTATTATTATTATGCATTCTATTAATAATTAGGCTCTATTTTTTGTTGTTGTTATGCCTTTGCTCTGAAAGTAATTTCTGATTTATTTTCCACCATTAGGACTGTGTGACTACCTAATCAGAATTCCCACTCTTTTTCAACTACTTCCCCATAAGTAGTGGTGTAGCTACACCAGAATATGGATCATTGTCTAACATCCCATTTCCTATATGCAAGTTAAATCAGTAACGATCATAAAGTTAAAAGAAGAATAATAGAAATGTAGATGGCAAAATGTCCTAATATTGAACACTTGTATGTGATCAGGCCAATTAAAAAAAATCCATACAAAAAAGAAAAGACATGAATGGTTTCTAGTTACATTAGTCCTTTTTTTTTCTTTTTAGTGAAAAGGACAAAAACATGCCTGTATATTGGTTTGTTCCAGTAATAGTCATATTAAAATTTCTGTTCCTCCAACTTTACTTCTACAAATTTGTGCATGGCTTTATCAAAATCAATAGTCTTCACATGTGTATGTACAAAACAGAATATAATCAGGTTTGCCCATCTATCTTATATCAATCAAAGGATACTTTTACTATTTTCAAATTTAAAAATTTTTTTCACATTAAGCAACAGACATGTAAATTTTAGGAAAGGTTCTAAACATAAAGGTAAAGTTGATTGATATTCATAAAAATACTTTGTTTTATAATAAATTTCAGGAATTACGATTTTTTCCACGTGTTTTCTTCACAATTAGTTCTAGCAACTTTTAAATATCTCTGCAATTAATAAGAAAATCACTAAAATATTTTCACTAGAAATTTTATCACAGACCACTATTCTATTTGGTAAAATATTATGGAGTTCCTAAATGTTTGCAGTTGTGTGAGCTCTCTTTGGGTGCAATCTGTGTCCACAAGCCCTGTATTAATGTGTATTCATGTGTTTCAACAGTAGGTCTGAGTTAAACAAGGATATCATAGTAATTGTACAAATGAGAAATCAGAAGTTGAATTCTGACCCTTAGAACTAAGCCTGTGTATTTGAGTCTGCATGTTCAGAAGCCAAAGGTATAACTGGAGTTGTCTGAATTAACTTCCCTCTTGAATATAATATTTATTAAGTGGCAAGTAATAAAACGTGCTATTTGAGGCTTATATATACATTATTAAAAATTCATACTGACATCAGCATTTCTTAGAACTTAGACCAACAAAAGGCTTTTTTTGGTAGAATGTTTTTCACTGATCCTATTTAGAATTGCTGGTGCGTGGCAATAATAAAAGCATTTACTTTTAGTTGCTTTTGTTGGTTTTCCAATTTTCTGCACCAACTGCCCCCTCCCCCCATATTTCTTCTATAAAGATGGACTACTCCCACCATCTTGCCCTTTTTATTACATGACCATGATGACTTGGGCTTGTCATTAGATTTCTCATTTATTTGTGTCTACACAGATGTTTACTATAGTTTGATGGAGGCAGTTGACCAATACTATGATAGTGATGTGACTGCATGAAATACCCTTTAAAAATTATTTATTTATTTGACAGTGAGAGAGATAGCAAGAGAGGGAACACAAGCAGGGGAAGTTGGAGAGGGAGAAGTAGGCCTCCCACTGAGCAGGGGGCTGATGCAGTACTGGATCCCAGGATCCTGGGATCATGACCTGAGCCGAAGGCAGATGCTTAAGTACTGAGCTACCCAGGAAGCCCCTGCATGAAATACCCTTAAAAGCATAAGTAATGTTCTGGCAAGAGGAGCTTGGAAATTTGAGAGCTCCAGAGAAAGAAACAAAAGCCCTAACTGGAGGAGATGACTGAGGTAATTGCAACAGCTCCCTGTAAATCACCAAGCACTTAAATGTTTCTTTTGCAGTTATAGAACAATACATACAAGGAAAGAGATCTCTTTAATTGGTAGCTTTAACCTCCTTTTATTCTGAAGATTTGGACTATTAATGGGAGGAAGCTCTTGTGGCTTTAGTGTGAAATAAGATCTCTCCTATCTAACTTAGCCAGGCTCTGAAAATGTGGGGTTGAGTGCCAACCATTGCATAATATGGATATAATAACCTCAATGTAAATTTAATAAAAATCAGGCCCTAAGGCCTTTTGATTCATTAAAGCAGCAGCAAATGTCATGGCATATTATCACAAGATAATGAGCAATGATTTAGTGTTAATTACATTTCAATGTCCAATTTGTTTGTACTTTCTGGTACTGTATTTTGTCCTTCGGGTTATAAAAAAATGTTCTAAATTCAGGTGGTATTTAATTTGAAGAAAATTTAAAAATCCATTGATGTAATTGTTTGCCATACAGTTTTTTCACCAGGTTGAAGAACATATACTTTTTTGAAACAAGAAGATTTTATATAAAAAATTTAAAGCACAGGACTTTATATTTTTCAAAATATTGTATTTTATTATTATTTAAAAGGAAAAAAATAAATTGGAAGGGATCTTGTATTTCTTATTAACAGCTATACTCATCCTTTAACTTTTCTGTAGATAAAATTTTCACCCTAAGGGGTTCATAACAAGATACTTCTGCAAATCAGCTACTTATAGAGGAAATGGCCTTTAAACACATGAAGTGGCTCAGAATAGATTTCTTTTCCATCCCTAAGGAGTATTCCTCTATAACTATCTGAACGGAAGCTTCCAAAGTTGATATATCTATATTGTTCAACAGGGAACAAGAAGTCTCTATGAAATTTTCAATCCATTTCCTTCTGGGTCACTTCCACCTAAGACGTGTGAATTATGTAGCCTTGAAATTAGTCCATATTCTATGAGAAACAAGACATTACACAGTATCATGTCTTAGTGGATCTGTTTCAAATGAGACTGAGTGAAAAAAATGAGCTAATTTGACAATTATCTCACAATGGTTGTGGTATGGAAATATAGTTTAGAGTGGGTGAAGAGGAGAAGTGGGGAATTGTTGAGAGTCAGTGTGGTATAGTGGAAAGAACCTATTGCTTAGAACCCCAGGTGGATTCAAATTTCCATCCTTCTAAGTTTAATTGTGAGCATGTTTTTTACCCCTTTAGTGCTTACTTATGCAAAATGGACTTATGACACCCATATGCCAATCTGATGTATTTGGCTGCAATTAAGAGAAAACTTGATCTGAACTGGTAGACACAAGGATGGGGATTCACTGGTACTGGGACATGTGACTAGGTCCAGAACTGGTGAGACATTTTATTTCTGGTTGGATTCATCAGTTTCATAATGATGCTCTCTTCAAGTGAGAGCTCTCTTCAAGTGAGAGCTACATTTCAGCTAATGGGTGAAACTCCTGGTGTGCTACACCTAAACACCTCGGGCCAAGGCTTCTGGCCATGGAAGTAAAGATTGCAGAGTGGTTTTGCCAGGACCCACCTTTACATGTGGTGGGAGAAGGAGGGAGGAAAAACAATGTGCCTCTTAACTTTTCAGTTCTTGGTTGAGACCCCTGTAATAAAAGGCAGAGGAACAAGAGAAAAACAAACAGAAGTTTACCAATCTACACACATTGTGTGAACATGAGATGAACAGAGAAAAATGAATAACTCAAAGATGTGGCTTAGAATTATAGATTATCATATAGTGTGTTCAACAGAGAATAATAAAATTATGGAGAAATAATGGACAAAGGAAAGCAATATTAGGTTTCCAAAAGTAGTGATAAAGTCTAGTTAGTAAAGTTTGTTATGCAGATCTCTCTGATGTCATCTCTAGACTAATAGAATCTAAAGTTGTCTTCAGGCATGCTGGGTATGCCTGGGTAGCTCAGTCAGTTAAACATCTGCCTTTGGCTCAGGTCATGATCCCAGAGTCCTAGGACCAAGCCTCACATCAGACTCTTTCCTCAGAGGGGAGCCTGCTTCTCCCTCTCCTTCTGCCACTTACCCTATTTATACATTCACTATATATTTTGTTTTCAAACAAAATTGTTCTTGATGTTCACAAGATACTGCACTATGATTTTCATTGTTCAACTCCTAATCCAATTTACAGATGAGGAGGGTGACCCTAGAGAGACTTAGTAAAACACCCAGAGTTACACAGCTTACACAGTTGGTTTAAGAGTCAGAATCCACGATCAACCTACCTCTTTCTTCCTTAGTACAACTTCCTATTCCATTTTGCAAGACTGCCTCAAAACCCAAGAATGCTAGGACTCGGAGAAAATAGAATTATTTTTTTCTGTGATTTGACACATAAGACATTCAGGGAGTCTCCAAAATTTTAGCAATTTGTATATCCTTTTTTCTAGAGTTGCCTTATCTACAAAAATGTTTAATAATATGTCATATAGTTCATATTTCCCACTTTATAGATGCATGCATGGAAGGTCAGAGAGGTTAAGTGACTTCTTTGTCCGTAAATGGTCCTGGGATCTGTTGCGTGCCCAAGGTGGCATTGGATATGAAGTTCTCGGAAGGGAGAACATTATATAGGAGCCTCTACTCAGAAAGATTCTCATCTTCTAGAAGCACTTGGGAGACATTCTCTTGAACTTACAGCACTTTCCTCCACTTAGCATGTTCTTTCTTTGTCAATCTTGAAAGTACATTGTGAGGTCATTGGGTTTCATTCATCTGTGCATTCTCAGGGCCTAACACAAGACCTGGATTGGTAAAAATCCACTAAAGGGCTAAGTGACTCTATAGCTTTGTCTTGAACCACAAGGGAGTAAATGAAAGGAAGATATTTGTCAGACAGGTGGGAGAGAGAAAGGCCAGCGGGTAAATTCATGCTGGAGCTAAGGGCTGACACAAGGCTTCTGTTTTTCTCCTCCAGGGCCATCAGGTGATGACCATCCCATCAGCAAAGGAGAGCAGGCTTATGTTTGACTCAGATCCCCATCCTCAGAGTCACTAGGCAATGTTGGAAATATCACTTATTTACTTACATTGTTACTGTTTAGTTGTTTCCGGGCACCTCTATTACATATTTTAGCTTTGAAACCCGCCCCACCCCCCAGGGGCACTGCCTAAGTTTGGGGCAAGATTTTTTTTCATAGGGAGAGTGGGTTCAAAAATGAGCTCCAGAGACACATCACCTGGATTTAAATCTTGACTCTGCCCCATCTGGGTTGGAGCAACATAGCAGCTCAGTTCCCACAGCTGCAATATGTTATCTGTCTCATAAGAGTATAGTGTGGTTTAAAATATTAAGGATTTCACTAATGAAAAATGTTTAGCAGAGTGTTTGACTTGTGGTAAGCACTCAATAAACATTAGCTCTGATTACTGCATTTTACTGATTGTCCCCCAGTTCTGGGAGGAATACGCTGAATAAAGTAGGTCTTTAATAGTGACCTAAATAAAATTATATAATAATAATTAAAATATTTTTCAAGGAAGTTAATGCCTTGGTATAAAACTAAAAAAAAAAACTAAAAGAAATTACAAACTTGTATTTGGTGTGTGTGGTGTAACGTTTTAATGAACAAGCCTTTAGTTGGATGAGAGCTTCCTATATACCAGCCCTGGTGTTAGACGTCCAAAAGTTGAGGTGTTTACCTAGAGTTTGCAGACTAGCTGGGGAGACAGACCCAAGAAAGATCATTATACAACAGATGGATAAGTGTTGGAGCAGGGATAAGCCTGGACAGGAAGCCTAACAAAGATGGGGGTGGCAGGGTGGTGGGCAGATGCAGCAGTAGAGCAAAGAAAGCTCCATAAAGATGTGCTGTCCATGTAGAACTTAATATCCACAAGACCAGCTTTGCAGGAAGGCTTTTAGCAAAATCTTCAACGTTTTTCCTCTCCAATTCTCACCAATCTTTACCTTTGTTCTGCAGAGAGAAATAAATTGAGGTCCCAGTTATCTTGCAGTTAGTGTTTATTTGATCTCAAGATATGCAGGGCTGCAAGGTGGCATCTGTGGCCTAATAAGAAACAGGAAATGGCTCCAAGAGCCAACTTCATTCTTATTTACTCTTTTAATTGTTGAACCCAATTTGTTCACCTCAGTTCTGTCTCCTTTAATGCATGGGTTTCTGACCCAAAGCCATGAGACTGAGTCGGTCACCACTCACTATATCACTATAATAGCAGCAACAGTGATCACCTTGAGTACATCTTATGGGCCAGGTATGGTTCTATGAAGTTCATCAGGATTAAGTCATAAACAACTTGACACTTAGGTATTATTTTCATTCCCGTTTTTCAAATGAGAAAATTGAGGTGTGACAAGATTGGAAATGTGGCTCCAGAGTACATGCTTTCAAATCCCAGTTTAGGGCCTCTAACTCTTTTAGGTCAGGGCTCACCTTGATCAGAATGCAAAACATTCAAGCTCTTGGTTACTTGAAATTCTACCTACTGGGGGGCTTCTTATACCAAGGCTGGTTCTCTCTTTGGATTTGAAGGCTGAAAAGGGAGAGTCCAGGGTGCTATTTGACATTTGTTATTACTGATAATTCAATTGATGAGTTTGTCAAATAAATACCCATGTCCTGTTTTAGGTGTAAAGGAGAGGGGGCTGTCCAAGGTGCTTAGAAGGAAGGGAAGGTCTGTCATAGGAAGGCTGCAGCTCCAGTGACTGAAAGGGGACTGTCCTCTCATCAACATCAACTTATAATTTGCCTCTCCATATCCTTCAGATTAAAAAAAATCCTTATTTAATAATGGAAAATACAAAAGACATATTCAGTAGAGAAAAATAGAGAAGAATTCTACTTTTAGAATCAAATTCTTTGTCCTGTCTGAGAAACAGAAAATTACACTTCTTTTCTCACCCATGAAATGGGAATAAAAATGATACCTTTATTATCGGGTTGTTTTGAGAATTAAAATGACAGATTAAATGGTCAGAATTAAAATGGTCAGAATTTAGAATAGCACTCAGCAGAATTCATTGTACCTATTGTGTCCCTGCTACTTCTCTCTCTTTCTCTATCTCCCTCCATGGCTATGTCACCACCACCATCATCATAACCACCATCACCACCATCATTGTCACCACCACCACTATCACCACCACTATCTTCACCGCCAACACCACCGATGCCAACACCAGTACCACATCATCATCATTGGTATTATTACTCCTGACTGGGTGACCTCTGGCATGTGGGATATGCAGATTTTTATAGAAAGGCAGAAAGAGTCATGGAAGAGGGATGGGGACTTATGTTTGATCCCAGGAACCACTACTTGCATGATATGTCCTTGAGATAAGCACTTAAACTTCGAGTCTCCTTGAAAAAGAGGGAAAAGGCCATAAGAATAGCATGAATGACTATAATCACTCATTTCATATTAATGAAATAAGATGGAGGAGATCCCTGGACATTCCAGGGTATGACTGGAATAGCATGAATGACTATAATCACACATTTCATATTAATGAAATAAGATGGAGGAGATCCCTGGACATTCCAGGGTATGAATCCTCTCCCTGCAGGAATGCAGTGGCCTAGCTAATCCAGTATCTACATATATCCATGAAGACACAATTGAAGACAAAATAGACCCAGAAAACCCAGACCTTGGCACTGATGCATGTTTATCAGATTGGTATCTGTGGCTGTAGCCCTTATCCTGTTTCCTGAATTCTCACAATGAGTACCAAATGGGCCATAAAAGAGCTTGGGACTTAATATTTGGTAATTTTCACAACTAACTGATAATTTTAATACTGCAGAGATTTCAACTAAAGACTTCCTCACCTTGTATTGACTTGTAGTCATTTACACCATTCATTCAGGGTGTCCTTGTGATCTCAATTCACTGACTGACACCTCCTCTCATCTTCCTACCTGTTTCCCTTGTTGGTTTCAGCTCCATATGAGATCACTTTTGCCATCGATGTTGGGAATGGCCCCGTAGAGCTCATAGTTCACTCTCCTTCTCTTCTGAATGACAACCAATGGCATTACGTCCGAGCTGAGAGAAACCTCAAGGAGACTTCACTTCAGGTGGACAGCCTCCCAAGGATGACCAGGGAGACTTCAGAGGAAGGCCATTTCCGATTGCAGCTGAACAGCCAGCTGTTTGTAGGTAAGGGACATCTTGAGTTCCCTCTGTTCTAATACCCTACAAGACTTCTGTATGACCAGACCCAGAGAAAATTATGATTTTGTTTCACTTGAGGGATGGTTAAAATATGTCACAAAGCATTTATAATTATAAATTTGATTTTACAGATTCTTCCGTTCTAACTTCATAGCCATGGCAATAAGAGATTATGCCACCCCATAGCAAATTTGGAGGTGGTCTCAGACTTTGTCTCTTTTCTCCTTGTACATATTTTCAGATGTCCAAGGACCCCTAATATTTTTCATTCTTATTATCAAAATACACTTGTAGAAAAAGAAAATATCAGCTATTTACACCTTAGTAGATGATGCCTCTAAGTCAGTGAGCACCTTCACCCTTCCTAGTTGTACCTGACTCCTGATAACTAATGATAACTGTGCAATACAACATGTTACAGGATCTCAAAGGGATGTGTCACCAGTCATATGGTGGAGGGAGGAGCCACTGTTTTCCACAGTTTTCTTTGATGCTCCCTGAAATCACATCATTCAGGTCACTGCCTTGCATTTGCACAGAAAAGCAGGCCTAGTTCTTGAGCTGATGTTGCTCCATTGAGCAGTTCCTCCTGAGACTCAGAATTAGTTTCTAGACAAGTTGTTCATCTGAACTGACCGCCCCTGCTTATAGTGAGTACCAGGAAGTTTTGAATGTCACTTACTGAGTCCATTCATTCTTTCATTCTATAGTCACTAAATACTGAAAACAAGTCAGGCACCTTGTTGGATGATGGGAATTGAAAGATAAATTGTGCGGTGACACTACTTTTCAAAGAGCTTATGTGCCTGTTTGTGTGTGTAAGAGAGACACTGAGAGACAGTAATAGAGAGGAAGAGAATTTAACCACATGAGTCTAGGTAGGAAAGGGCAACCTCACAGCTATAATTTAGAAAGGATTTTTTGAAGGTAGGTTGAGTAGGACTTGCAAATCTTGAAGGTACAAAATATAGCTATAAATAATAGGGCCATTGTAATATTATCAAAGCTAAGAAACTGTTCTTATATAAAACTTGAAGTTCAGATGTTTAGAACAGTGATATAAATAAGGTCCAAAATTTTCCAGTCAACCCAGATTTAATTTTCTTTCCTTATTTATTTATTTAGTCAATTCTCACACAATAGTGTTTTACTGCTAGTAATAAAATGCCATCCGCAATCAGCGGGGGTTTCTTACAAGTTTTCTTTAAATTAGTTTTGTACAGTTTTTAACTGTACAAAAACAGTCTGTTTTTTGTACTCTGACAAAAACAGTCACTAAAAGCATACCAGCTAAAAGAAAAAAAGTAGTAGAATATGTCATATTTTCTCTTCTCAAGAGGAATCATATTTCTTTCTTCATCTGTCATGTTTTACCTATCTAGCAGAAGCTAGATTAGTGATTAAAGCATTTTTATGATTATAAGACATTTACTTAATTAATAACCTACATGAGTGATATGATTTACTCTTAAAATATTTTTGAAAACTTATATTGCTGTTTTAATTCTATTAAAACATCACATTTCATTTCTCTGAAGAAGTTTGTTAGTCATCAAGATTTAATGTCTTTTTTGGTGAAATCAATTCAAGTAGTTTGCAATTTTCATAAATTATATTCCATGCAAAAGTTTAATTTATCTTCAGGCAGTATTTATGAATCTTTCTGGCAGAAAGGTGTACATAAGATGGAATGATATTTTTATCCTTTCATGCAAATTTCATGTCATTATGAAATTATCATATGCCCTGAATATGTGATAAACTGTGTGCAAGTCAAAAGCTAAAAGTCGCAGCTGTGTTTCATGGCAGGTTTTTATCTCCAGACGTTTCAGTTAAATTGATCACAAATGCAATGAGTTGTAGGAGCATGTCGATGGGTTTGGAGGACATATCTTGCTCGAGCTGGAGCCAAGGTCAGCTGTGGTGAGAGCACCTGCTTCTGTTATGTTTTTCTCCAATAAGTTCCTTCTCAGATGTTACTCTGCCTTATTGAATTTGTCCTAATGTACTTTAAGAAGAAAAAAAGAAAGAAACATGCTGTTGGAGGTCATTTTAGTCTGTTGGTTTGAATTCTGTTGTTTAGTGTTCAGCAATACACTCATTTAGAAATGTCAGGTGGCCAAAAATGCTGAAGTCCCAGTATTTCCATTTTGTATAATTCGTGGTCCAAAACCAAAAACAAAACCAAAACCAAAAACAAAAAATAAAATCCTCTACTTAGCTCTAACAGCAAAAATGGAGAATTGCATTTCCTGTCATTCAGAAATTTAGAGACACTGGATATTTATATTTTCTAGGCAGAAAAAAGATATCATTGGTGTATACTTCTTCCTTGGGAGAGATTGAAGGTAGCAGTATTTAAATATTCATTTGGATATGCCTATCTGGATACTTTTAGCCATTAAGGATCTCTCAATCAAAACAGCATCATTCAGCATTGTAATTGCTGGTGTAGATGTGTGCTCGTGAGTGCTTCCTGAGTACCAGAAATAGGTTAAATTTTGTAGAACAGGATGTACCTCTTTACACTGCTCCTGTCATTTAAATGTGACAAGTTGAAGTGCTCATATATGAGACAAGGCATGCTGGATTCCCAGAATCAATATTTTTATCTTCAGACTTTTATCACCATAATAGTTAGGGACATTTGCAACCCTGCCATCTTACTGGTCACACTTTATTATTATTATTATTATTATTATTATTATTATTATTTAACAGAATAAGAGAAACTTTATAACACATAGATTCTGAAATGTATGCTGCAAGTATGTGATTATCTCATCGATGAAACCCTTAGACGTATTAGCCCTCTGGTTTGCTGTTCCCTACAAATGTGCCCGTCAGTGTGTCTATGAGTCAAGAGGAATCCAAGAACTAGCACCCACTGCTGAAAGTGAAATGGAGAGACATGGGTGTGTAACCCAGGTCAAGAGCCAATAAGCCACAAGACATTGGTTAAAAAACACTAGCCTTTGCATACTCATTGTCTTTACCTGCAAAATAGAAAAGAAAAGCCTGGCATCTGACCTCCCAGGACCCAAGGATCTGCAGTCTCCATGTTTATGTTAGGAAAAACAATCATCCTTATCCTCATTCTCCCCAAATCTGAATTGCATCTTTCCAAGTTTGCTGCAATTATAAACATTTTGTAAATATCTGGGCCTGTGAGTTTCATTTTCACGCGATTTTGCTGCCTTCTTCTTATTATATTTGTTTTGTTTTGTTTTTGTCTTTCATGGACTTGTGTTTTATTTTTTTTTTGGGGGGGGGGACTTAGCTGTTAAATTGTGTCAAAGTAAACTGAATCTGCTCACATTTTACAGTTCCTTGGGGAGAATACTAGACTATGAAAGAGAACAATATGATTCTTGATAAATCATTAAGTTCAAAGAGATCCCTAAAAATGTTGCTTCTGCCTCCATGCCAGTAGCGAACTATTATTTCTATTTTCAGGTGAAGCATGCCAAACTTAGTGGGGTCAGTAGTGAAACCAATCAGTGAGAGTGAACACACAATAACCTTGATCTCTGGCACAACATAAACAGGTACTCTGTGGCAAAATGCAGCTACACATATGAGCTGCCAGAAAGTCTATATGTGAATACTTATATTTATCCTTGAGAGTGATTCAGGAGGATGGCTTTCCTGATGCAGCCCAGTAGAGTTTTCTATTTGAGAGGATATAACATGTCTCAAAGTTCAAGAGTAGGTATGTATCCTTTTCACATTAAAAAGTAACTGAGGGGCACCTGGGTGGCTGCCTTTGGCTCAGGTCATGATCCCAGGATCCTTGGATCTAGCCCCACTTCTAGCTCCCTGTTCAGAGGGGAGCCTGCTGCTCCCTCTCCTGCCGCTCCTTCTGCTTCTGCTCTCTTGCTTGCATGCTCTCTCTTTGTCAAATAAATAAATAAAATCTTAAAGAAAAGTAACTGAAAAGCATATTTCAGCATATTTATTCAGCATATTTATTATATAAGCCATAGTGCATTGAAGATGTTACTTAACATCGGTGGTGAAACAAAAAGTAAAGGAATTATTGTCTTTTCAACATCACATAAATTTCTGATAATATCTAATTTACCAAAAATGTTTAAATTTTTTCAAAGGTAAGTCATATATCAAGTATACTTGAATTATTTCTCTTAGTAAAAAAAAATTAATATGTGATTTCTGATGTTCCCCATTGATAATTAAATATAAGAAATTGTTGTGACTAGTTTAAGAAGTTGGTAAGAGACCTCAAAACACCAGCAGGGTAAGTCCCAGAAATGCTGTGCTTCGTTGTTGTGGACAAAGTACCTAGAGGAGCCCCTGGTGTCCACTCAATAAAAAATTCTATGATGCAAAACAAAACAAAATACAACAAACAACAACAACAACAACAACAACGATGCAGAGCTATGTGCTTCCCCATACATTTTCTGTCCCCAACACCAGTGTTCCACCAAATCACATTCTTATAGCTTGAAAGTGTTTTGAAAAAACGTTGGTTCTATTTTTATATTCAGAGAAGTGAAAGATTAAATCACGGCCTTATGCAAAGTTTTGTTTCTTCTTTAAGATGTTCAGAGTTGAAGGCATTTAGCCTATTCCAATAGCCCATTTTTAGTGTTTTCTGCCCCCCCAGTAGCCTAGAGACTTTTTTTTGAAATGTGTATCTGCAGCCCCTTCTGCTTTAAATAAAGCTCATTTTATCATATGTCGGTCTGCAATAGATTGATAATGGGTAATTGAAGGAGAATGTAAAGTTATCTTGTTTGATTGATTGATTGATTGATTGCTGTTGGTAAAACATAGCACAAGTCATATTGTCTTCTTTAAAGGAGAGTGCCATATGGCATATGGAATCATTTTCTCAAGCAAACTCAGGGAAAGAAGCCCTGAGATTTAGACTATACAAAAACCCAATGTTAGAAGTAGTTATTCTGATTCCTCTGGCACTACAAGTCATCAAAATTTATAACTCAGTAAAGAAAAAAATTAGGGCAGTGCCATTTACATGGAGCTTGGGTGATAATCATAAAAAAGAAAGTAAATCCAGACCTTTCTGGGAAATAAAATCAGTACTCCCTGGACATTCAAGGATCTGATCTAAGGCACAGAAGGGAGGTGAGAAGTTCTTTATGTTTTTTTTCCACTGAGCATTAACAGTCAGGGAAACACCAGGTTGGAAAAAAGCAGACCCAGCAAGGCATGCAGATGCTGGGACCCTAGTGAGCCTGTTTCAATTTCTCCAAGGCTTTGTTGATATAGCTGAGGATTCAGAGAAAGAGGTGAGAAAGCCCTTGAGCAGAGTGGTAGAGGGGAAAAAATGTAATCACAATCCTTTGAAAGTGTTACTGGCAGATTTACACTCACTTCGCATATCGTTACCAAGTTGCCTCTGATCCAAGAAGGAAGGGATTTGGCTTCAAAGCCACTTGTGTAGGTGAAGGCAATTTTGCAGAAGAGGTGAGAAGCGCCGTGTTTCAATTCAGCTTCCTCCATCATCCACCTACCACGCTGAATGGTGCATGGTCGTCTTGGGACCTATTTATGGTGTAGAGAGAGGCTTAGGAACCCATGGTAGACATGAAAATGTGCTATTCAGGTCCCCCTTCAAGATGGACTTGTTGCCCGGCTATGAGAAAGCCGTTGACAGATGGTCTTCATGTGTCTCTCCCTTCAGGGGCTGTGTCAGCTCCAGAAAAACACCTGGACAAAGTCACAACCTTTGCAAGTGTGTCCACAATGACCATTTGAATCGAGGGTATAAAAGTTTGTCCATTTTGGCCCAAGGGGGTACAATTCTCATGGGTTTTCTTCTAGCTCTGGTGCTCCCTGTGGGGTTGTTCTAGACCATCCTTAAATATGCACTGCCTCTCTCGCCTCCCCCACCCCCTCCTGCTTTCTGCATCTCCCATCTACAGGTGTGGTTCCCAAAGGCATCCTTAACACACCTCTTGCTGCACAGCCTGCTTGCTGGAGAATCCAACCCTAGCCAGAATCATATATTTCTTGTAACACGCACACACACACACACACACACACACTTTTTAAAAATCATAGTAATCTCTTAAACAAAATTTATTCTTCATTTCTCCCCAGGATTAGCCATAATATAACCCTTCCCCCTTACTTTTTTCTCCAGAACACTCTTTAAAGCTGATGGGTTCCTTAGTGTTGCGTTTGCATTGTTTTAGTTATTTTTAAAGGTCTTCTCCCCCAATGTAGGATGGATACCTTTACCCCTATCTACTTGTCAGACTCCTCTTCATTAATGACACAGCTTTTTGATGATTCAAATCAAATTTCTTCTCATAGGGGAGTGTATTCCCACTCCACCCTCTACCTGTGATCATACCCTTCACACCAGGTTATAATGATCTGGTTATTGCCTCTCTCCCCTCTAGTGGTTTCCTTGTGGACAGACACAGTGTCTAA
Organism: Mellivora capensis; assembly: GCA_004024625.1. Taxonomy (NCBI): domain Eukaryota; kingdom Metazoa; phylum Chordata; class Mammalia; order Carnivora; family Mustelidae; genus Mellivora; species Mellivora capensis. The sequence goes on along the minus strand of PISX010004920.1, from coordinate 96,047 downwards.
TTTATCTTTACATCTTGTGCCTGGTGCCTGATATATTTTGAATTCAGTAAATGTATAATCAGTTACTGAAAGTGATTGAATGCAAAGTTCCAAGTGTTAGTCCTTTTAATGCTGGCTTTATTTTAAGTCATTACCTTTTCTGAGCCTCAGTTATTCCATCTGCCCACTGGGCTTAATAATCAATACTTCATAAGTCGGTTGCAAAGATTAAATGAGCATTTTTTCCTTTTATTTGGAATTCTCTATCAAAGCTTATTAAATAAGAGTTGCAAGCAAAATATCATTTTATTTTTTTTAAATGACCATCACTTTTTTTTTAAAGATTTTATTTATTTATTTGACAGACAGGGATTACAAGTAGGCAAGAGAAGCAGGCAGGGAGAGAGAGGAGGAAGCAGGCTCTCCGAGGAGCAGAGAACCCGATGTGGGGCTCCATCCCAGAACCCTGGGATCATGACCTGAGCCGAAAGCAGAGGTTTTACCCACTGAGCCACCCAGGTGCCCCCAAAATATCGTTTTAAATGGGAATTTATTTGTGCTCCCATCCCAAGGGAATAATAAGGCTCTGCTTTGCCCGGAAATGTATGAGATTTGACTTTTAAAGGACACATTCAATTAGTGCAATAGCTCCCAGGGGAGGGATCCTGCCCCACACTGAGTTTTATCCCTTCTTTGCACAAATCAGCAGAAGTGTCCCCACGTGGTAGTGTATCTGATGCATGAATGCCTCAAAAGCTGAGGTAGGGGGCGCCTGGGTGGCTCAGTGGGTTAAAGCCTCTGCCTTCAGCTCAGGTCATGATCCTAGGCTCCTGGGATCCAGCCCCGCATCGCATTGGGCTCTCTGCTCAGCAGGGAGCCTGCTTCCCTTCCTCTCTCTGCCTGCCTCTCTGCCTACTTGTGATCTCTGTCAAATGGATAAATAAAATCTTAAAAAAAAAAAAAAAAAGCTGAGGTAGGGCCTTTACAAAAGGTAACATTACAATGGCGGTTGTCTTAGCAACTAGCTTTCAAAGGGAAAGGAATTTTCAAAACCCCATTTTCAAATTGTTACATGGTATGTATAAGCATGCTCTGAGCTGTTCCTTTTGTTGTTGCTCTTGTTTTCCCTGTGCTCTGGTGGGTGAAGATGGGCTTATTTATGGAAAATCTTATCAGATCAGAGAAGGTGCCCAGACCAGTCTCTCCGTTTGTGATTCAATGATATTTTAAGTGTCATAAAATAAGCTGAAAGCCGTCCACATCCAACACCCATCTGTGGTGACATTCAAGCAATCATGATCTTTTGCGACTGCCCTTCTTTTACCCAGTGCTGCCAGTGATGCAGTAGCAAAAAGCCAAACCTTATTTTTTTTTTGAATAATTTTCAGTTTTTGTTTTAATTGAAGTAATTTTTTGAAGTTTTTGTTGTTGTTGTTGTTGTTGTTGTTCTTTTAGTATCAGCCTTATTCTCTCTTCTTTCCTTGTCCAAATAACTCTAAGGACCAATAAGTACTTCATAACAGATTGTGCCTGACTTTGCCAGATTGGGGAGGAAACACTGAAAGGTATATCATCCTTTCCCTCCATTTGCCACTGTGTCCTTCCTCTCATTCATCTGTCTCTCTCTCTCTTTTTTTTTTTTTGGACACAATTCATTTAACAAATATTTCCTGAGCATATTCTGTCTTATCAGCCCTAGGGTAGGCAACAAGAGCATGAAAATGAATAAGATCCATTTGATATTTAAGAAATACAGGCTTTGAATGGAAAGGAAAGGCTTTAAGCCAGGTTCCTTAGACTATGGTATGGGGGTACATATCCAAGGAGGGTGAGTAGGGCTAAAGGGTGTGGCTCTCAAATGTAACCTGGAGGCAGTTTCCAGGCTACCCCTCATGAAAGTGTTGTTCAACAGGCCATCTTTGGAGTTATCTGCTTTACTGGAAAGAAATTATTTGCATCTCTACTGGATAAATATCACCCACTTTTTTTTTTGCTTTATTTCCAAGTTTCAGGGACACACCATTAAGTGTGAGAGAGATGCTTCTCACATTTGATAGTGTGTCCCTAGTCACACTGCAGCCATCACATACCCAAAGGAAGCTTGGAGTAAGAAAGAGCTCCAAAGTGATTGCTGCAGAAATTCATCAACATGTCATGATGATGTTAAACGATTGGACAGTGAGAACTAGTTGCCCCTGACCCTACAATGCTACTATCCTATTTAGTGAATTGCAGCCTTTAAAAAATATATACTTTAGGATGTCCTGTCATCAGCCATAAAATCACTCTAGGCCAGGAGAAATATTAGTGGAAATTCTTAAAGTTTATAATTATAGAATTTTTACTATATACCCTTATTTCCTGAATGGGTCTGTGCTTTAGCTTCTAGGAAGCTTCTAGTAGAAGCTTCTAGTAGAAGCTTCTAGCTTCTACTGTTCTCAGTAGGCCCATGCTGGAGAAAACTAGCATGTGAATGTCAGGAGCCCAAGCATATGCGAAATCCAAACACGATGCTAATAAGACAATGATTTGGCCAGGCAGCAGCTGAGAAGAATGGAAGTGTTCCATCTGATTCTTGTGATGACCTGGGCTCATATGGTATTTCTCACGTAGTTGCTCTTTCAAGAAGGGCGATAATCTCTCCTCTTAACCCAGGAGCCTTTGTAACTTTTCTTTAAATCTATTTTTGATGCTGATTTTTTATCTTCCAAAATTTTGGCAGAAGGGAGCACAGTGAGGCATCAGTTGGTACTCATCTTTGCAGGATGGGAGATAATTGTTGTGTCAAGATGGTTCTTGTGGCCATTCTAGACTGATACTTACGATTATGGAAACTTTTCTGCCCCATCATCTTGATATTTTTCAGGGGTACCTCTAAATTATATGCAAAACAATAATCAGCCACCTTGAACTGAAGTGGGCTCTATTCCCTTATGGTTCCACATTAACAACAAAAACAGAAACACAATTCAAGTGCTTGTTTGTTTCTTTCCCCTCCTCCTGAATTGTAAATAATAACCAAATGAAGATTTCCACAGAATGCATATTTATTACTCTGTCTGGACAAAATGTTGGCCCTGCCCTGCCACCATTCTGTTAAAAAGAAAGCAAATGTTTGTTTTCAGCCAGTAGTCTTGAAAACAAATTTACAAAAAAAAGCAAGCCTCTTTGTAGAAAACCCAAGTAGCAAGATATATACTTCCTATATACCCTGGCCCACACACCAGACACAAACATGCTGATACTGTCAAGGTATTCCTCAATATCCAAATACCACATGGATTAATAAATGGCTTTTAGAGATGTACACAATTCTACAACAAGGAGTTTCATTTGAAACTTGATATAATAAATTATTTCTAACATGACTTTTAGAAAAAGGAGACCAACCACACTGTACACAATATACATAATAAATGAAAATATTTATTTTAAATTACACAATCAGTATGCAAATGCATCCTCACTGAAAATTAGACAATAATACCTCCAACTACCCTTATTAGAGGCAACTGATGTTTGTCCTGCATGAGATGTTCCAGGCATTGTTCAAGTTCTTACATATATTTAGGTACCCTTAGGAAACACTGAACAATATTATTATTTGTGGATATATTTACATAAATGATATATTTATATGTATTATACCACAGCTTTCTCACTGTTTTTGTTTATTTGTTTTTGTATGTTTGTTTGTTTGTTTTACACTTCATATAAGTCATGGAAACGATAACATACCAATATAAATAGCATATTAAAACTGCTATATAGGGGCACCTGAGTGGCTCAGTGGGTTAAAGCCTCTGCCTCTGGCTCAGGTCCTGATCCCAGGGTCCTGGGATCGAGCCCCGCATGGGGCTCTCTGCTCTGCAGAGAGCCTGCTTCCTCCTCTCTCTCTGCCTGCCTCTCTGCCTACTTGTAATCTCTGTCTTTCAAATAAATAAATAAAATCTTTAAAAAACAAAACAAAGCAAAACAAAAAAACCCCTGCTATATAGTGTTTTACCTAATATTTTCAGTTTTTGCCTATTTTGTAGCTATGTTTGTTTTATGTCTTTAATGCATCTGTAATTTGTTTTAGGCTCTGAGGTAGGATTGTAATTTTATTTATTTTCCAAAATCATATTTTCCCATCTCCATTTATTTCATGGTTCCTCTTTTTCCTAGTTATTTAGAACTCCAGTGTATATTATAATGTAAAAAACCATCTCTCTATATAAAGAGTCTATTTCTGAATTTCTTAGAAATGTCTGGTTTCTTGGGGTGCCTACCTGGCTCAGCTGGGAGAGCATGTAATTCTTGATCTTGGGGTCATGGGTTCCAGCCCCACATTGTTGTGTGGAGCTTACTGAAAAGCAAAAATAGAAACAAAAACTAAAACTAAAAACAAAATCAAGGAATTTATGGTTTCTCTTTTATTTAAATAGTTTTGTTTTTCCCAAATACTGCGCCAAATCACACTTACAGGGTATATTTTGATACAGAATTGGATAAGTTTTACCCCCGTGCACACCTCACTCCTTCTCATTTTAAAAACTTATTAATGATTCTCAATCAGTTTCCCTTCTTATGGAATTAGCTTTTCAGGTTCTATGAAAATAATTTTTGGGGGGCTATTGATTAGATTTTATTGTGTTAAAGAAATTAGCTGTACATTACTGGATCATACAGACACATGTTTTACTTCTTCAGGTATTCTTTAGGTGTAAAGGTAAAATTGTATTTTTTCCTTCATATAGGCACATATTGTTAACTTCTAGGTGTTTTGCTGCTTTTGTTATTAAATAGGATTTTTTCCTAGGTATTCTATTTTCCAGTTGGTTTTTGTTATATAGGACCATGATTGATTTGTATGCTGATATTTATATCTATCCACATTCTTTTATCTTAATTTTAGTTAATTAATAAATATATTTTTAAAAGATTTTATTTATTTATTTCAGAAAGAGGGAGAGCACAAGTGGGGAGAGGGGCAGAGGGAGAGGAGGAAGCAGATTCCTGACTGAGCAGGGAACCTGATGCGGGACTCGATCCCAAGACCCTGGGATCATCACCCAAGCTGAAGGCAGGTGCTTAACCAACCAAGCCACTCAGGCACCCCATATACTTTTATTTTGATTGTAACAATTTGTCATTATTGTTTTGAGGGGATTTTCCAGGTAGACAATTATACTATTTGTGCACATAATGAAGTATTTTTAATGATTATGTATGAGCAAAATTAATTATTTTTTATTGTAATCAACGCCCCCAGCTCCATTTTGGGAAATTTCTCTAAAAAAGTAGAATAAAGCCAATGATAATAATATTTTCATGGCTCTTGATACATATGGCTGAATTATTCCTGAAAAAGTTTTCATAGCATTCATTTCCACCAAACAAACGAATAAGAAATACTTTCAACTTGCTGTTAAGTGATTCTAAGTTAACAATCTCTTTCCCAATTTTTGGAGCATTAGTGTTTTATTTGAAGTTCCACAATTTATAGGAAGATTAAACCAGAAAGTGTCTGTGAAGTACATGCTTGGAAGGTGCTTTATAAGAAGTAAACTCTTAGTTTAAATTGACATTGCATCATTATTTTGCTTTTTAAACATCCAGTTAGTGTCACCTGTATTATTAAATGATGTGTGTTTATTGGTTTATGAGCAAGGAATCACTGTATCTGGCCAAATTTAACCAGATGCATGCCTTGTTCTTAAGAAAATAACATTTTATACTTTCCTTCTGGTGCCAAGACTCTGTCAGTTGGAAGGGTGGGATAAAAGCAGAGGATAATTGATGGTTAATGTATTTATATTCATTCATCATGCATATACTAAATCTGCTGCCACTTTAGAATTTGGAATCTAGGTGGTAAATGCACCTGTAGTTCAGCTGGCTATGGCAAATCATAAAAATAAACAAACAAAAAACAAATAAAAACAGCTACTCCAAGTTCAAGGTAAAAAAAACAACCAAGAAAGGCAGAAAGAGGGAAAAAGAGGAAATTATTAAATGTTTTTGTGACTCAGGAGCCCAGCTTGGCACATTCATTGTTTTATCAGGAGTCCTCAACAAGGAGTTTTGCTTGAGCTTGTGGAGGAAAGAAAGTGGGCACCCAGGAGAGAAATAGAGATTTTTGCATGTGGTGCCAAGGACCACAAAAAATTGAGATATTCCTCTGAAAGTGATGAGCATTTGTGAAGCTGCCACATGGAGGTTTTCTAAGACAGGTTTAGGATGATGGCAGTGATATTTTTATGAGTTGATTTGTACTCAGGTGAAGGAAATGTCTTCAAAATGAACATGCTGGATACCAAGGGCCAACTGTAGAGTCTCGTGCAGAATTGCTTCTAGCTAGATCAGCCAACTAATGGTGATAGTTATCCAGAAGAGTGAGAGTGAAGTAAAGAGAATAAATATATATAAATATATTACTTGCTGGAAGAAACCATATTAGAGATAAGGGTAAGAAGGTAGAAGGATCATTTAGTTATAGTACTGATTCAAGTTGTCTAATCAGATCATTCATTTTAGGATTCTAGAGCTTCCAAGGTATGCAGGCTTTGAAGGTCAAGAGATCACAGTTTGACACCTGGCTCTGCCGTATAAACTCTTTTTGATTCTTGACCCTGGCCAAAGCAATCTCTCTAACACTGAATTACTTCAACTAGGTCATGGGAATAATATGAATGCATTCTTTCCCTTTGGGTGTTCAGTGAGTTAATGATAGTTTCTAGCATACAGGTATGTTTGAAGTGTAATTTTTTAAAAAAATTAGAAACATTGTTCTGATTCTCTGTCGGCTTTCAGATTAAATGCAAGCCTCATAAACATGACTTTCAGTTGCTTTAAGAATGATGCTACAGTTCTGTTGTTGTTCTTCCTCCAAGGTTTTAGTAAATCTTACACAAGATGTAGACAAGTAAAGAGCAAAGTTATCTTAGAGTAGCATTGAAAAACCAAATACCTACAAGGGGCAGGAAGGCAATATAAATGAATGAAGTGGCCCTGGTGCACAATGTGGCCAAGTAGGAACTGGGTTCCCCGTCTTAAAAGAACTGACCACAGTGCAGCTACAGTGAGCTTTGCTGTGCAGGAAAGCAGGTTAGTTGTTAACAGATTTGATTTTTTTTTCGAAGATTTATTAGAATTTTAAAAATATTTCTCATTTTATATAAAATTGGGAACTAATTGGAATAATTAAATACTGGGAGGCAGGAGATGTGTGGGGAAAGGATGTGTGCATATGAGTGCTGGTGTGTGTGTTTGTAATCACAGGGATAGTGTACTGTGAGCTGTGGAGTACATGGGGAAGATAGCATACTACATAAATGCAAAGTACCTGAAGAGATCCAAAGTCAAGACAGACCAGAGGGCACTGGGGAGCCATTTGTAGTTCATGTAGGAAAAGGAAGCTAGAGAGGTAAGTGGAGGCCAGATATTTCATAGTGTATCATCTGTGCCACGGAATTTGAACTTGATCCCGAGGACAATCAGTAATCTCTAAAGAGCATTAGATAGGAATGGCAGAATCCAATTCTCAAATTTGGTTTATCTTTCTGATTGTAAAGTGGTGAATGGATGAGAAGCATGATCAGTTGGAAGGCTGTGGAAAGGAATCACGTTGAGGCAAGGACCATGGATCTTGGTGTACAAAGAAGCAGATGGTACTGTATGTTAACAATACTGGAATAAAAAAGGAGAAGGAGGAGGAAAAGAGGGAGGGAATGGGGAAGGAGAAGGAGAAGGAAAAAGAAGGAAGAAGGAGGAGAAGGAAAAGAAGGAGAAGCAGCAGCCAGAGATATTTGGAAGAGCAAATGCACAGGGGCTGGGTGGGGGGAAAGGACTGAGTGAGAAGGGGGACGGAAGCTTGCGGCTGCAACTGTAGAGTATTCAAGGTTCAGAGAATATTCACACCTGCAACAAAACTCTGCACATACAATGTCAGAAAATGGACTGCACCAACAACTTGCCTGGGTGTGAGTGTGGGTGAGGAGCATCTTTCTGGAATTATTCTATTCTTAGTCTACCTATTACTTCTACATAAAGAAAAAGGTACCTGACCTCTAGTTTTTATCCTTCGTAAGGGAAGAAAAACAGTCAGGTGAAAATTGAAATTTAGCTCATTTCGCAATTTAGTTCATAGTTCTTTGTGTCATGTGTTTTGTCAGCATCTCAGAGTGAAATGATCCTCTTGTTTTGGATCATTCTCTCATACTCCATGTCTCAAGCCTCAAGGAGTGCATTTCTGCCAGAGAAACCACCCAGCCACTTTCGTCTCCATTTATAAACTTGTTGACTAAGTCACATGCAAGAAAATGTGCAATAGATCTTGCATTCTCCACCTCTGCTAGAAGAAAAATGCCACTAATAAGATATATGAAGAGTTATTCAAATCGACCACAGGGAATGACTGCAAAATAAGGGGAAAAAAACAAGACAAAACATTTGACTACATAAATCCTCCCCTCTTTATTCTGTATGATCTCTAGGAAAGAAATAATAAACTTTCCTTTATGATCTGCTTGTATTTATAATTGATTTATCTTGTGGTTAAAAGGAGATTTAGTTAAAATTAGGACAGACAGGAGAAAGCAATTTGGGTTTGACCTCCTGGCCTCTTTGAGTATCACTTATCAGACCTGAAAATACAATAGAGTTTCAGCATTATTTCAGAATAAAAGAGTAGATTAATCCTTTTGGAGTTTTAAATCGGTCTGTGGATGCAGCCAGTGACTGGCATACACATATTTATGTGTCTGTAGACCTGGTGTGATTCAGGGAAGTTGCAATACTCCCTCATCCCCATTCTATACTCCCATCAAACCATTTCCAATGATTTTCTTGTCCACCTGGCCAGGCTGACTGATGCTGGGAATGTTTAGGTTAACTAGCTAACTTCTTTAACTTACTGCTTTGTTTCTTGTTTAACATCTATATTTCTGGTCTGAGATGACACATTTGGAATTCTCATCTGTATCCACTTTGGTGGGAATATATATATATATATATATATATATATATATATATATATGATTTTATTTATTTGACAGGCAGAGATCACAAGTAGGTAGAGAGGTGGGCAGAGAGAGAGAGAGAGGGGGAAGCAGGCTCCCCGCTGAGCAGAGAGCCCGATACAGGGCTCGATTCCAGGACCCTGGGATCCTGACCTGAACCAAAGGCAGAGGCTTTAACCCACTGAGCCACTCATGTGCCCCGGTGGGAATATTTTTTTATCTGGTCATTTGATAGACTAAGTTTTAATAGAGTTGTAGGGCTAGAAATGAATGAGGCTCAGAGAGGAGAGTTGATAGATACAGATAATAAGTGACAAGTCCATCCTGCCCCTGTTGTTTTTGTCCCTGTTAGTACAATTTGTAGACCTTAAAGTCCTGAAGGTTCCCTCCATTTATTTGTGTGTGTGGACTTGAGTCTTCACTGTTGAATCTAGACTAGAATTTATGTCTTTAAAGGCAGGCTTGACCTATGTCTTCTCTGGGATCTCCCATAATTCTGGGCATCAAACCAATACCTGAAGATGGGATTTAGCTTAATTTCTTGGCTTTTGTCTCTCAGTAAATGTTTTTCTGATATCAAAGGTTTAGGCTAGTAGAGTCCTGGATTTGCAATGGTAACAAAATCCTCTGTCACTTTGAATCTACTCCATTCTTGAATAATTTGCAATAAGCATTGTGAATCTCTCTGAAAACTTCAAGATGTGCCTGCAGCAGAAAGTTGGGTTAGAATCCTGTTCTGTAATCCAGAAAAACAAATTTGGCTTCCAAATAACAATTTGGAGGTAAGTGCTAGGATCTCTCTCTCTCTCTCTGTGTATATATATATGTTTATGTATATACATGTGTATGTACATATGTAAACAATCTACTTGTTTGAGACATTGTAAGGGCTCAGAAGAGGGCACAACAAAGAGGGATGATTGAGTATGTACTGCATTCCATGATCTTCACTAAACTTTACTGTAAACACACTAAACAAACTTATTCTTATTTTACAGATCAAGTAGCTAAGGCTGAGGTGATCAGTTGTCAACATGGCTAATCAGCTAGTGGCATGGAGTAGGACTCCATGTCTGTGTGTCCTAAAGCCCACCTTCCTTCCAGTGCTTGCATTACACTTCATGAGCAATGCAAAGTTTGTTGCAAGTTTTCTAAGTTGGTGTGCGAAAGAGCTTACTTCTAATTCTGTTATAAGGGACGATCCTGTTTGAGCACTCTACTTCAGACAAGTCTGCTATAGACTATGTGTTGACACATTTTATTTCATTTTCAAGGAACATTGTGATCTGAAATTGCTGTCTTAAACATGTAAAGTATAGGATTCCACATTAAGTATAACCCTTCCTTCCTTCCTCCCTCCCTTCCTTCCTTCCTTCTACCCTTCCTTCCTTCCTTCTCTTTGTTTCTTCCTTCTTTCCTCCCTTCCTTCTTAAAGATTTATTTATTTATTTGAGAGAGAGAGAGCAGGTGGAGGGGCAGAGGGAGAGGATTCTCAGGCAGATTTTCCATTAAGTGTGGAGCCGGACCCAGGACTCAACCCCAGGACCCTGTGATCATGACCTGAGTGGAAACCAGGAGTCAGACACTCAACAACTTAGATTCCTGGGCACCCCATTGTTGTTATTGTTGTTGTTGTTTTGGAGTTATGGGTGAGGAGGTTCCCAGCCTAGAAAGACATGCATTTTGCACATGCTGTTTGGATTCCTAATTCTTACTGGAAACTGTAATGGAAAAGTTTAACACAGCATGACAATAGAACAATGCTTAACTGTTACCAATGTGAATATTAAACCTAAAACAATTGAACTGTATGATATCTTACCTTTTTCTTTTTTTTTTCCTTTTTATTTTTCACTGCTCAGGGGGAACATCATCTAGACAGAAAGGCTTTCTAGGATGCATACGCTCCTTACACTTGAATGGGCAGAAACTGGACCTGGAGGAGAGGGCAAAGGTCACATCTGGAGTCCGGCCTGGATGCCCCGGTCATTGCAGCACTTATGGTAGCATCTGCCACAATGGGGGCAAGTGTGTGGAGAAGTACAGTGGGTACTACTGTGATTGCACCAGTTCACCCTATGAAGGGCCCTTCTGCAAAAAAGGTACAGTCAACTCCCCTGTGCTGTATTGCTGTACCTGTATGCCATGGTTAAGTCATGCCCTTAGACAGTCCTTAAGTGATCATTTACCCTCTTAGTAACAGTGCAGCATGCTCTCCTTGGCTGAGGGGTCAGCTGAACACTGGGAGAGGTGGACTTTCATTTCTGTTGTATCACCCCAATCTTGAGGGACGCATTAGTCTTTCCAGTTCCAATTCCTTAGCCCATGCATGTAATCCAGCATTATAGATTTTACCCCTGAAAGAGTCTTAGGAATGCTTGAGTCATCTCAAAGTATTCTTACAATACGAAACTTATAGGTAAGTCAGTAGAAATAATACCATGCATCTAGTAAAATCTCCCTATCCTGCCGGTGTTATGAGTGGAGTCTGAAGCTTTAAAAGCCCTGCTTGGCAATGCACATTTAGTTCATTGGGGGATAGGAATGGAACACAGGATCAAAATCTCTGCCCCAGTGTCTTTCTACAGGCTTTCCTATCTTCTGAACTTATTGCATTGGTAAAACTAACCATGATGGATGTATACCTTGAACAAGGAATGGTAGTTATGGTGTAAATTCTCTCAAAAAAAAAAATCAAGGTAACTCTACAAACTATAAAATTGCCTTATTTAGTATAAACACTTAGTATTTTTTCAAATACAAGGGCAAAAAGATTAGGTCTCCAATCAATCTTTGCAGGATTTTAAAGTTTATTTTATTGATGGAGGGGGAAAAATGTTTGTTGAGCAAATAATGTAAACAATATTTCAAGAGCAGCATTTAAACTATTAAAATAAAATGTTTTAATTACTTTGAAACACCATCTACATGCAAACAATAATGGCAATTATACATAATTCTTGTCAATTCATTAAAACACATTTCCCAAACACCTCTACCAAACAATGCTTTATTTAGTCCAATTTACTGTTGGAACTTAAAAACAATAGATGAAAGAAGAGCACCTAGCGTTCTCACTGAAGGACTCTGTAATTTGAGCTCTTCATCATTTACACTGGCTTTCTCCATAGTTAGATTGAATTACTTGCTTATTATTGTTGAGAATCATCGTACTCCTTGGGAGAAAATTAATGGTATAAATGTTAAGGCCAACAATGTGTTTGGCCCTGCATGGAACTTGACATAAAGTGACCCCATCCCAGTAAGTGCTGACCATGGGCTAAGACACTTAGCCACTGGATTTTCATACTGGGGAGGGTACGAAATTACCCTGAATTACCACCCCTAAAAAATTTTTAAATACTATCCTTAGTCTGCTTTTACACAGTTAGAAGAAGCAAATACAGAATAAACACTATCAGGCCCACTCACAAAGGTATACTTGCATTGTTCTACAGGATGTACAGGAAATACTATAGGAAATAGTACACTTTATGTGGTAAAGAAAATAATACTCATTTAGATCCAAGACCTGTGTGTAGAAACAAAACAAAACAAAACAAAACAAAAATACAGTGGGATTATACATTTTTCCAGAGACATTGCTCAAACATCTCATAGATCATATTCTAAATTTAGCCTAATTTTTTAAAATTTGGCCTAATTTTTAGTTGGCTTTTTTATTTCTTGAAACATCCCCGATTAATTATCTTCTGTCCATACCATCATATCTTTTGGCAGCATGTGTTGATATAGCCTCTGTGCTCTCTCCCCACTTTTCGTTACTTTGATCCATAAGCAAAATATACAAATAAGTGCTTAGCCTCTTCAGCTTGCTTCATATTTCACAGTTCCAAACTTTCTTCCCTTTCTCATTAATCTAAGGAAATGATTCCCTTTATATTCAGTAGGTCCAAAGTATGCGGAATGAATCTTTGGTTTTATTTATTTATTTATTTGACAGTCGGCGATCACAAGTAGGCAGAGAAGCAGGCAGAGAGGGAGGGGGAAGCAGGCTCCCTGCTGAGCAGAGAGCCCAATGAGGGGCTCAATCCCAGGACCCTGGGATCTTGACCTGAGCTAAAGGAAGAGGCTTTAACCCCCTGAGCCACCCAGGTGCCCTTGTGGGATGAATCTTCTAACCAAGTCTTTTAGCCATGCCAGTTGCCTGGGGGAACTGGAATGGAAATCAGAGCCACTAGCTAGGAGGTTGTCCTAAACAAGGGCACTCTCCATTGAGGTAGTCTTCCATGTTAACTTCCCAGGGCATATGTATTTTAAGGAGTGTAAATACTAGAAATATATGGGATGGAATTACCAATACCTGGGCCAGAACTATGATCCATTGACCTACTTTCTGTTTCTGATTATAGTACAAAGTAATAATAATCATGCAGTTAGCTAGTAATTATTGACTGCAACATACATTCCTTATGGCCAAACTAGTGTGGAAGATATTAACATATTGAGAACATTGACTTTCACAGAGGTTGAATGACTTGGTAACAATTGCCAGGGCTGGAGACCCATCCAGTATCTTTTTAGTTTCTTTTTTCTCTTTAAAACCCTAATTTCATTCAGTATAGGAATATGGTAATAGGATTCAAAAAATGTTTGTTTGTTGGTTGATTTTATGTTTTGCGTATGTTTTTTTCTTGTCATTGAGGTTTAATTTTCATACCCTAAAATCCAGTCTTTTAACTTATATAATGCTGTGACTTTTGGCATATTCACAGAGTTGCACAACCATCACTATTATCTAATTTCAGGACATTTTCATCACCCTAAAAAGGAACCTTATACACATCAGTAGCTACCCCTCCTTCACCTCTCCCCTCAGTCCCTGGAAACAACTGATTTACTTTCTGTCACTATGAATTTACCTATGCTGGGTATTTCATGCTAATGGACACATACACTATGTGGCCTTTTAGTGTCTAGTTTCTTTCACTTAGCATAATGTTTCCAAGGTTTATCCATGTTGTAGCACTTTTCAGTATTTTGTTCCTTTTTTATTTCCAAAGAGTATTTTATTCCATTATGTGGATGCCACATATTTTGTTTATCCATTTGTCAGTCGATGGACATTGTGATGTTTCCATTTCTTTGGCTATTATAAATAATGCTGCAATTAATGTTCGGGTACATATTGTGTGGATGAATGTTTTTCTGTTCTCTTGGGTATATACCTAGAAATGGGATTACTTGGGTAATGGTAACTATATATTTAACTTTTTGAGGATACTGGCAAACTATTTTTGAAGGGGCTTCTCCATTTTATATTCTTTTATTTTATTTTTATTTTTAAATTTTTTAATACACATATAATGTATTTTTATCCCTGGTACAGGTCTGTGACTCAACAGGTTTACACATTTCACAGCACTCATCATAGCACAATTCCTCCCCAATGTCCATATCCCCACCACCCTCTCCCGTCCTCACTCTCCCCAACAACCCTCAGTCTGTTTTTCAAGATTGAGTCTTTTATGGTTTGTCTCCCTCCTGATATTATCTTCTTTCATTTTTTTTTCCTACCCCCCAAACCCCTCATGTTACATCTCCACTTCCTCATATCAAGGAGATCATAAGATAGTTGTCTTTCTCCGACTGGCTCACTTTACTAAGCATAATACCCTCTAGTTCCATCCACATCATCGCAAAGGGCAAGATTTCATTTCTTTTTATGGCTGCATAGTATTCCATTTTATATATACCACCTCTTCTTTATCCATTCATCTGTTGATGGACATCTAGGTTCTTTCCATAGTTTGGCTATTGTGGACACTGTTGCTATAAACATTTGGGTGCACATGCCCCTACGGAGCACCACATTTGTATCTTTAGGATATATACCCAGTAGTGCAATCACTGGGTAATAGAGTAGCTCTATTTTCAGTTTTTTGAGGAACCTCCACATTGTTTTCCAGAGTGGTTGCACCAGCTTGCATTCCCACCAGCAGTGTAGGAGGGTTCCCCTTTCTCCGCATCCTTGCCAGCATCTGTCATTTCCTGACTTGTTAATTTTAGCCATTCTGACTGGTGTGAGGTGGGATCTCATTGTGGTTTTGATTTGTATTTCCCTGGTGCTGAGAGATGTGGAGCATTTTTTCATGTGTCTGATGGCCATCTGGATGTCTTCTTTGCAGAAATGTCTGTTCATGTCCTCTGCCCATTTCTTGATTGGATTATTTGTTCTTTGGGTGTTGAGTTTGCTAAGCTCTTTATAGATTTTGGATACTAGCCCTTTATCTGATAAGTCGTTTGCAGATATCTTCTCCCATTCTGTCAGTTGTCTTTTGGTTGTGTTAACTGTTTCCTTTGCTGTGCAAAAGCTTTTGATCTTGATGAAATCCCAATAGTTCATTTTTGCCCTTGCTTCCCTTGCATTTGGCGATGTTCCTAGGAAGACGTTGCTGTGGCTGAGGTTGAAGAGCTTGCTGCCTGTGTTCTCCTCAAGGATTTTGATGGATTCCTTTCTCACATTGAGGCCCTTCATCCATTTTGAGTCTATTTTTGTGTGTGCTGTAAGGAAGTGGTCCAATTTCATTTTTCTGCATGTGGCTGTCCAATTTTCCCAGCACCATTTGTTGAAGAGGCTGTCTTTTTTCCATTGGACATTCCTTCCTGCTTTGTTGAAGATTAGTTGACCATAGAGTTGAGGGTCTATTTCTGAGTTCTCTATTCTGTTCCATTGACCCATGTGTCTTTTTTTTTTGTGCCAGTACCATACTGTCTTGATGATGACAGCTTTGTAATAGAGCTTGAAGTCTGGAATTGTGATGCCACCAACTTTGGCTTTCTTTTTCAATATTCCTTTGGCTATTCGAGGTCTTTTCTGGTTCCATATAAATTTTAAGATTATTTGTTCTATTTCTTTGAAAAAAAAGGATGGGATTTTGGTAGGGATTGCATTAAATGTGTAGATTGCTTTAGGTAAAATAGACATTTTCACAGTATTTGTTCTTCCAATCCAGAAGCATGGAGTATTTTTCCATTTCTTTGTGTCTTCCTCAATTTCTTTCATGAGTACTTTATAGTTTTCTGAGTATAGATTCTTTGCCTCTTTGTTTAGGTTTATTCCTAGGTATCTTATGGTTTTGGGAGCAATTGTAAATGGGATTGACTATTTAATTTCTCTTTCTTCTGTCTTGTTGTTGGTGTATTGAAATGCAACTGATTTCTGTGCATTGAGTTTATATCTTGACACTTTACTGAATCCCTGTACAAGTTCTAGCAGTTTTGGAGTGGAGGCTTTTGGGTTTTCCACATATAGTATCATATCATCTGCAAAGAGTGAGAGTTTGACTTCTTCTTTGCCGATTTGGATGCCTTTAATTTCTTTTTGTTTTCTGATTGCTGAGGCTAGGACTTCTAGTACTATGTTGAAGAGTAGTGGTGATAATGGACATCCCTGCCATGTTCCTGACCTTAGCGGAAAAGCTTTCAGTTTTTCTCCATTGAGAATGATATTTGCGGTGGGTTTTTCATAGATGGCTTTGATAATATTGAGGTATGTGCCCTCTATCCCTACAGTTTGAAGAGTTTTAATCAGGAAGGGATGCTGTACTTTGTCAAATGCTTTTTCAGCATCTATTGAGAGTATCATATGGTTCTTGTTCTTTCTTTTATTAATGTATTGTATCACATTGATTGATTTGCGGATGTTGAACCAACCTTGCAGCCCTGGAATAAATCCCACTTAGTTGTGGTGAATAATCCTTTTAATGTACTGATGGATCCTATTAGCTAGTATTTTGGTGAGAATTTTCGCATCTGTGTTCATCAAGGATATTTGTCTGTAATTCTCTCGTTTGCTGGGACCCTTGTCTGGTTTTGGGATCAAGGTGATGCTGGCCTCATAAAATGAGTTTGGAAGTTTTCCTTCCATTTCTAATTTTTGAAACAGTTTCAGGAGAATAGGAATTAATTCTTCTTTAAATGTTTGATAGAATTCCCCTGGGAAACTGTCTGGTCCTGGGCTCTTGTTTGTTGGGAGATGTTTGATGACTGTTTCAATCTCCTTACTGGTTATGGGTCTGTTCAGGTTTTCTATTTCTTCCTGGTTCAGTTGTGGTTATTTATATGTCTCTAGGAATGTATCCATTTCTTCCAGATTATCGAATTTGTTGGCATAGAGTTGCTCATAGTATGTTCTTATAATTGTTTGTATTTCTTTGGTGTTGGTTGTGATCTCTCCTCTTTCATTCATGATTTTATTTATTTGGGTCCTTTCTCTTTTCTTTTTGATAAGTCTGGCCAGGGGTTTATCAATCTTATTAGTTTTTTCAAGGAACCAGCTCCTAGTTTCGTTGATTTGTTCTATTGTTTTTTTGGTTTCTATTTCATTGATTTCTGCTCTGATCTTTATGATTTCTCTTCTCCTGCTGGGTTTAGGTTTTCTTTGTTGTTCTTTCTCCAGCTCCCTTAGGTGTAGGATTAGGTTCTGTATTTGAGACCTTTCTTGTTTCTTGAGAAAGGCTTGTACAGCTATATATTTTCCTGTCTTTGTTCTGTCCCACAGATATTGGACCATTGTATTTTCATTATCATTTGTTTCCATGAATTTTTTCAATTCTTCTTTAATTTCCTGGTTGACCCTTTCACTGTTTAGAAGGATGCTGTTTAGTCTCCATGTATTTGGGTTCTTTCCAAATTTCCTCATGTGATTGAGTTCTAGCTTCAGAGCATTGTGCTCTGAAAATATGCAAGGAATGATCCCAATCTTTTGATACCGGTTGAGACCTGATTTATGACCCAGGACGTGGTCTATTCTGGAGAATGTTCCATGTGCACTAGAGAAGAATGTGTATTCTGTTGCCTTGGGACGGAATGTTCTGAATATATCTGTGATGTCCATCTGGTCCAGTGTGCCGTTTAAGGCCTTTATTTCCTTGTTGATCTTTAGCTTGGATGATCTTTCCACTTCAGTGAGGGGAGTGTTAAAGTCCCCTACTATTATTGTATTATTGTTGATGTGTTTCTTTGATTTTGTTATTAATTGGTTTATATAGTTGGCTGCTCCCATATTAGGGGCATAGATATTTAAAATTGTTGGGTCTTCTTGTTAGACAAACCCTTTGAGTATGATATAGTGTCCTTCCTCATCTCTTATTATAGTCTTTGGCTTAAAATCTAATTGATCTGATATAAGGATTGCCACCCCAGCTTTCTTCTGATGTCCATTAGCATGGTACATTTTTTTCCACCCCCTCACTTTAAATCTGGGGGTGTCTTTGGGTCTAAAATCAGTTTCTTGTAGGCAGCATATTGATGGGTTTTGTTTCTTTATCCATTCTGATACCCTGTGTCTTTTGATTGGGGCATTTATTTAGCCCATTAAAATTCAGGGTAACTATTGAGAGATAAGAATTTAGTGCCATTTTATTGCCTGTAGGTGACTGTTACTGTATATTGTCCCTGTTCCTTTCTGATCTACTACTTTTAGGGTCTCTCTTTGCTTAGTGGACCCCTTTCAATATTTCCTGTAGAGCTTGTTTGGTGTTTGCAAATTCTTTCAGTTTTTGTTTGTCCTGGAAGCTTTTTATCTCTCCTTTTATTTTCAATGATAGCTTAGCTGGATACAGTATTCTTGGCTGCATGTTTTTCTCGTTGAGTGCTCTGAATATATCATGCCAGTTCTTTCTGGCCTGCCAGGACTCTGTGGCTAAGTCTGCCCGTTCTAATGATTTTACCCTTGTATGTTACAGACTTCTTTTCCAAGCCTGCTCTCAAAATTTTCTCTTTGTCGCTAAGACTTGTAAATTTTACTATCAGGTGATGGGGTGTGTACCATTTTTATTGATTTTGAGGGGCGTTCTTTGCATCTCCTGGATTTTGATGTTTGTTCCCTTTGCCATATTAGGGAAATTCTCTACAACAATTCTCTCCAATATACCTTCTGCTCCCCTCTCTCTTTCTTCTTCTTCTGGAATCCCAATTTTTCTAATGTTGTGTCGTCTTATGGTATCACTTATCTCTCGAATTCTCTCCTCATGGTCCAGTATTTGTTGGTCTCTCTTTTGCTCAGCTTCTTGATTCTCTGTCATTTGGTCTTCTATGTCACTAATTCTTTCTTCTGCCTTAACTGAGCAGTAAGTGCTTCCATTTTTGATTGCACCTCATTAATAGCTTTTTAGATTTCAATTTGGTTATATTTTAGTTCCTTTATTTCTCCAGAAAGGGCTTTTATCTCTCCGGAGAGGGTTTCTTTAATATCTTCCATGCCTTTTTTGAGCCTGGCCAGAACCTTGAAAATCATCATTCTGAACTCTAGATCTGTGATATTACCAATGCCCATATTGATTAGGTCCCTAGCTTTCAGTACTGCCTCTTGTTCTTCTTTTTGTGGTGAGTTTTTCTGCCTTGTCATTTTGTCCAGATAAGAATATATAAAGGAGCAAATAAAATGTTAAAAGGGTGGCAAAGACCCCAGGGAAATGTGCTTTAACCAAATCAGAAGGGACCCCAAAATCGTGGGAGGAAGAAAGGGGATAGACAAGAAAAAAAAAAAAAAA
>PISX010004920.1:0-76449 GCA_004024625.1 Mellivora capensis | reverse complement strand
GCAAATAAGGAAAAAATATTTAAAAAGAAAATATATGTATATACAAAAAATATAGTTAGATACAATGGAGGATAAAATATGACTATAATAATGAAGTTTCAAAAATGATTTTTTTTGGTAAATTATTCTTAAGATAAACTATTTAAAAAAAAGTTAAAAGAGTAAAGAGTAAAAGTTAAAAAAAATTAGTAGAAGAAAAAAGAAAAAAAATTAACTGCAAGAGTAAAGAATCATGGGGAGAAAGCCATGAATTCCTTGCTTTGCTTTCTCCTCCTCTGGAGTCCTGCTGTTCTCCTTGGTAAGTGAAGTTGGTCTTGGCTGGGTTTCTTTTTTTTTTTTTTTTTTTTAAGATTTTATTTATATATTTGACAGAGAGAGAGAAATCATGAGTAGGCAGAGAGACAGAGTTGGGGGAGAGGGGCAGGCTCCCTGCCGAGCAGAGAGCCCCATGCAGGGCTCGATTCCAGGACCCCGAGATCATGACCCGACCTAAAGGCAGAGGCCTTAGCCCACTGAGCCACCCAGATGCCCCTTGGCTGGGTTTCTTGTTGATCTTCTGGGGGATGGGGCTGTTGTAGTGATTCTCAAGTGTCTTTGCCTGAGGTGGAATTGCCCCTCCCTTATCAGGAGCCAGGCTAAGTAATCTGCTCGGGTTAGCTTTCCGGAGCTTTTGTTCCCTGAAGGCTTCCCATAGTGTTCCAGAGGATGAGAATGATAATGGCGGACTCCGGATCTCCGCCTCAGAGGAGCCCAGAGCTCTAGGTCCTGATCGTCAGTGCGCCTCAGAGAAAAGCACCGAATTGCTCCTGTCTCCCTGGCCTCTGGGCACTCTTGGAGAAAAGCGCCCAGTTGCTCAGGCTTGGAGAAAAGCTCTTGGTTGCTCGCGCTTGGAGAAAAGCGCCCAGTCGCTTTCATCTCCGTGGCCTCCGGCCACGCTCTGAGTTCACCCAGCCTGTGCCCGGTTCAAGGCAACCCCAAGCTGAGATCTCACTTCTCGGCTTTGTCGCTGTAGCTGGCTTCCCCGCTCTAATACCTGCGAGCTCTGCGACACTCAGACACCCCCGGTCTTCTGAGACCCCGCAGGACCTGGGGTTATGCTAACCCCCCATGGGCTTCACCACGGTTTAGCCTCTGGAGCGATGTCCCTCAGTGGAGCAGACTTTTAAAAGTGCTGATTTTGTGCTCCATTGCTCCGCCGCTTGCCGGGAGCTGGCCCCTCCCCCGAGGTCTATCCTTCCCTTGCTTTCGATTCACTTCTCCGCCAGTCCTACCTTGTTGAAAGTGGTTGATTTTCTGTTTCCAGAATTGTTGCTCTTTTCTTCCATTTCCCATTGGATTTGTAGGTATTTGCAATGTTTAGATAAGCTATCTAGCTTATCTCCTGCTACCTGATGTCATCTCAGCCTGCTACTTCTCTGACATATTGACTCCTCCCTCCATTTTATATTCTTACCAGAAAAGTCTAAGGATTCCAGTTTCTCCACATCCTCACCAACGCTTGCTATTATCCACCCTTTTGATAAGGGACATCTTATTGTGACTGTGAAATTGTATCTTATTGTGGTTTTGATTTGCATTTTGCTAATGACTTATAATATTAGACATCTTTTCATGATCTTATTGACTGTTTCTATACCTTCTTAAGCGAAATTATTATTTAAAATTTTTGCCAACTTTTGATTGGGTTATTTTTCTTTTTATTATTTGGTTGTAGGAATTCTTTGCATATTTTGAATATAATTCTCACATTAGATATATGCTTTGCACATATTTTCTCCCCTTTTCATTTTCTTGATAGTATCTTGTGAAGCACAAAGTTTTTTATTCTTATAAAATCTGGTTCTTATTGTTTTATTTTTGTTATTTATTTTGTTATTTATTTATTTTGTTATTTATTTTGTTGCTTGTGATTTTGATATTTTTAAAAAATGTTTATTTATTTACTTGACAGAGAGAGTGAGATCACAAGTAGGCAGAGCAGCAGGGAGAGAGGGAGGAGGAAGCAGGCTCCCCACTGAGTAGAGAGCCCAATGTGGGGCTCAACCCCAGGACCCTGAGACCATGACCTGAGCCGAAGGCAGAGGCTTAAGCCAGTGAGCCATCCAGGCGCCCCTGTGCTTTCAGTATTATGTCTAACAAATCATTGCCTCACTGAAGGCCTTGAAGGCTTATGTCCATGGTTTCTTCTAAGTGTTTTATAGCTTTGTTTTTCCATTTAGTCTTTGATCCACTTTGAGTTCATTTTTGTAGGTGTGAGGTAGGGATTCAGCTTCATTCTTTTGCCTATGGATATCCAGCTATTCTAACACCATTTAATAATGCAGACTTGTCTTTGGCCCTCCTCCACCTGTCCCCCCATTATATGAAGAATCTAGGTATGACTGTCATAGTGGTGTCATTTATTATTTTTTTCTAATTAAAGTTAGAGAGTGTATTTAGAATTCTATTTGGAAATATATCTTGGAACCTAGAAAAAAATATAATCACTCAAATACAAACATTAAAAGAAAATCTGATTTCCTTCTAGCTCTTTTCTTTGCATTTAATATAACTACAATAATTCTGTATTTCATATCTACATTTTATATCAAATTTTGTTTGTTTCATTTTATAGACATCTCTATGTAATTTGTCAGTTTTAATGATAGCAATATAGTTCAACTGGTGGGATTGCCTCTGCTTACTTCAACCATTCTATTCCCAGAACAGTTTAGCTTAGCAATAGTGGCATCATTCCACACTTGATCTGCCTAAATTCAGATTCTGGCTCATCTACAGTCTACAGTGTGTGCTGCCACTTGTGAAACTGACCTCCAAATTTCTTGGTTTTCTCATCTATAAGATTAGAAAATTAAAAAATCCATCAGAGGGTTTTGATGAAATTTTAATGAGCATTTCACAAAGCACTTGGGATAATGCCTGGCAAATAAAGCCTCACTAAGTGCTTGCTTTTATAATTGTTTTAGAATTTTATTATTTTTATTTTTTATTTTTTAATATTTTATTAATTTATTTGAGAGAGAGAGCTAGAGACAAAGAGAGGGAGCATGAGCAGGGGGATGGGCAGAAGGAGAGGAAGAAGCAAACTTCCTGTTGAGCAGAGAGCCCAACATAGGGCTGGATCCCAGGACTGAGCTTAAGGTAGATGCTTAGCCAACTGAGCCACCCAGGCACCCCTTGTTTGGAAGTTTACATTACCCCAACTTTTGCGCATAAATAATGCTGTGATAAACATGTATTATTTTCTTGCTAATGGAATTTCAGTGAAAAAATAGCATGTATGTTTAAGTATGCTTTATCAGTTGCCCAAAACCTATTGAAAGTTCTTTAATATTTACCTTCCTGCCAATGGATATCACTAAAAACAAAACAAAACAAAAACAAACAAACAATTCTCAGTGATAAGAGGGAGAAGGGTTTCAGAACCCTCATGCATCCATTATTTAGCTTCAAAAATGATCAACCTATGACCAATTTGATTTCATCTATATACTCACATTCTTTTCTATTCCTTTATTATATTGGAGTAAACTTCAAATATCACATCGTTTTATCTATAAAGGTTACAATATGTATTGCTAAAAGATTAGAGCTTATTAATAACAGATCCACAAGACCAATCATAAGAAAAACGAATGTCTAATATTATGAAATATCCACTCAGCATTCAAATTGCCAATTGTTTCATTTATTTTTAGTTTGATGTTCTGCTATATTAATTACAGCTTCACCGATTTCTAGGTAATCACTAGCCTACTCATTACCTTTATGCTTATTCTAATTCTAAATTGTATCACTATTAGTCAGACCAGCTATCGTCCATTGAGTTCCTACTATGTGTTGTGTTTCTTCATAATGTCTTCCAGTCCTTCTACCTGCAAAATTGAATCCATCCCTACTTGTATATGAGCTGAGTTTGAGTGGGATCCTGCGAGAGCATTAGAGAAGAGGCACAGCCAGGTGTCAGTTCCCATCTGTTAGACTCCACAGCTGGCTCAGAGACCCACTCTATTCAGTGCCACATTGTTTCCTAACTGTTTCTCTTAGTTCATCCCACACTTTACTCCTGGTCAGTGCAGAGTCGCCCTTTCAGGTCTGGTCAAGTTACTGTGGCCACAGAGACTTCCAGCTCTAGGAATCATTGTCTCTATCACACACACATCACACTGTAGGCTACCTTCCATTATGTTTTGTTTTGTTTTGTTTGGTAAGTGTCCTTTCTTCTCAGAACATAATCAGCATAATTCATTCCACCAGGTAGGTGCTCAGTAGACATTGCTGATATTGGTTCCATGGCCTTAGAATAGCATGGTGATCATAGATGATCTCATCCAAGTTAAGATCTTTCTTCTAATGAGCCTAGAGGTTTTGTGTATTCAGACAAGTCACTCAGAGAGCTTAAATATGGTCAGAGAGCTTAAACTCTTAGATTATAAAACATAAGAGACTTAGGGAATAATAGAATCCAGGTGTTTTGGTGAAGGAAGCTTTATGTTAAAATCGACGGTATCTAAATATTAAAAATTAAAATCATTAAGCATTAAGAATAATTAGAACTGGGGCTAGGAGAGAAAGGAAGACAGAAATTTGGTAGGACAGCTCTAGTTTAAAAGTGCTTCACGTTTTAATTTCCTGCCCTGAGAATTAAGAAAAAAATGTAATATATATGCCCATATCTAATATGCTATTCATAACAGAATGCTCTGAATTACAGTTATATTTGAACACACTCACAACATCAAATAAAAGCCATTATTCTGTTAACTAGGAGATAGTAGCTCAAAATGCAGGGCAAATGTCCTTGAGGAAATTCACTCAAGAATAGTGCTTGAATCAAGCTGATGATTAACTCGAAACCTCACTGTCACAAGTCTCTGCTGCATATCTTTGTAATCAGGAGTACTAATGTTATAAACCGAATGATAAATGCAGAACACATTCTCTGAAACTTTAGTCAAAATGAACTGGTATTCCCAATCTGCTAAGCAATATGCATAAATATGCAACTTTAATTTTTTTGGCACTCTTACAGGCTGTTATAGAATTTTCACAAAGGTAGAACAAATTTGCAATAAAATTAGGAAGGGAAAGCCAGGTTTGATTATGTTCTAGGTGCTGCCAACTCAACCAGGGAGTTTCATGGGGGATTAGGAAAATTCCACATATCATACAGGAAAAAGAGAGATCAATCATGGCAATATGGGTTCATGTTCATTGTGTTATCTTTATAGTAGGGGTTGTTGCTAGATGCGAGCTGTGTTGTTCTGTGAAGGAAACTTTCCTCCATGCCCTGATACTATATTACCGTATAGAGATAAAATTGAAGGAGAACGTAGGAGCAACCTGGGTGGGGAAAAAAAAAAAAAAAAAAAGAATATCTCAGCATTTGGATGGATTTGGAGTCCAAAAACAGATATAGTCTGTAAAGGAAATTGTGATGGGTTCAGGTTAAAGTCTCTTCTAATATGGAGAGCTTTCAAGATTCAACTATGGTGGCTATCTCTCATAAGTGTTCTATGCACATTATCTCATCTAGGCACCCAGAAATACTGTTAAAGTGTTATGTTTCCCATTCACCAGATGACAAAAGAGACTCCACAGGGGTGCACTAACTTACCTGGGACTACACAGCTAGTGTGATATTGAATGAGCTTTCAGATCCAGAACAGAAGCCAAATCCTGTGCTAGTTCCACCAAACTAAAAGAATAAGAGTTGGAGTGAGCACATGATACAGGGAAGGTGGGTCATTTGCACATTCCAGCTGACAGTCATTAGTTTGTAGATGCTGCCTTTCTCCGTGGTGGTGGCAGAACTCCATCCAATGTGTTATGCTATAGGACTTATATCCCATTTGTTCAAGTCATTGCTGTCTTTGGAAATGACTACCAATTCCTCGAAATTTAAAAAAAAAAAAAAAAGGAGTCGGGCGGTTAGATACTTAATGCCTTATTCTATGAGCTCCACAGATTCTCTCTCTTCTGTGTCCACAAATCTTTACATTTTACCCAATGCCATAGAGAATTACCACTGCCTCCCCCAGTGTCCTATTCTCAGTAACTTAGAATCCACTTGCAATCCTCCTAACACACCAGAAAAGCACAAGCTGGAACTGTTAAAATCTCAGTTTTGAAACTATGAAAGTCCCAGGAAAATTTATCTCTACTGTGCTGGTGGCAGGGACAGTTTATCTTTGCTTCTTGAGAAATCAGCCCAGCACATGGTAGTTGTACTGCAAATGAATGTTAAACTGGAACTAGACTTCAGGATGCAAATTTCAGCTCTCCTATTTTAGCTATGCAACCTTGTTCAAGGTGCTTAACCTCTGCAAGCTTCATGTTTCTCATTTGTAAATAAGAGTAATGACTTCTGCCACTTCAGACTTATTGTGGAAAGCATATTATATAATTCAGGTAAAAACCATCATACTGTGCTTGATGCATAGCAAACCATAAACAGTTATTGCTGTCCTGAATAATCAACTAAATGTTGCAATGTGTCCATTCCCCTCTTCTATTTTTCAGAGGTTTCTGCTGTTTTTGAGGCTGGCACTTCTGTTATGTATATGTTTCAAGAACCCTACCCAGTGACCAAAAATATAAGCCTCTCATCCTCAGCGATTTACACAGATGCGGCTCCATCCAAGGAAAATATTGCATTTAGCTTTGTGACAGCGCAGGTGCCCAGCCTCTTGCTCTACATCAATTCTTCTTCTCAGGATTACCTGGCTGTCCTGCTCTGCAAGAATGGTGAGTACTGACAGCATGAAGCCTGATGGAGTGTCACAGTGGTCTAGAGGGAGAGTGCATGCCCTCCAGAATGCTGCATAATTTCAGCCTAAATTTGGTCCTACCTGGGCAGCTTAATTCTGGACCTTCAGCCAAAGCCTTGATTGTACTTTGCCTTTATGACTCGCATTTGGTATTCAGGGCCAATGTCAATTCATCGCTGAAGTCTCAAATGCATTGCCTTTAATTTGCCTCAACTGTGTAGCAGTAATTCTTTATTATTTATTCTGTGCTGGAATCCATTAAGTATAAAGGAGACAATCACAAGCATATCTGAATTTCAGAAGGACACTTGTCACATATATCGTATCATCTTTGCTGCAGTCTCCTTTACCGAAGGCTGTTAAGCAACTGGCCCAAATGCAGGCTGTATTAATAGGAGTCGACTGCCTAGGTCTTGGGGAGAAGTGGTACATGTGAGTCATACCCCTAAGCAATATGGGGGGCATGGCGCTGAGAATCATCCCTTGAAGAGAATGTGCACTAAGTGGAATATATGAAGATTAGACGGGGACAGGTGCTGGGACCCACTTCATGAAAGGGGTGTTGAAGGACACCAGTTCTGACAGCTGTTAGGGGAAGTCAGGTTTTCTTCCCTCACTGTGTGATTCTACCTCACAAAGAGGAGGACTGTTGGTCAAGGGCACCGTGAGATCAAAATCCTGGGGAATGGAACAACTGTTAGGACAGACAAAGAGAGCGAAGATGTGGACATCCCTGTAGTTAGGTCTCAAAGAACACATTCCCATGATCGAGAGTATGTTCTGCCTCCTCTTGTAATTTGCCAAGATAATGAGAGGAGGCTGGGCTTTAGCACGACCCCCCTGGGATGGACGTGCTGGGGCAGAGAAGAAAGGAAGCTTGGAATGTGCAGTGTGCACTCTGCTGTCTCCAGACCTTAGGACAGAGACTCTACAGAGACTCCAGCTATTTCTCTTGCTCTCTATTTTTTTGGTGGGGGTACGGGAGGGTATTATTATTTTTCTTTGCTTCATCTTGCTCTCTATGATACCGAAAATAAAGATGATGTGTGGGCCTAATGCAAGGATCAGACCTGGTGGACATGTGAGTTGAATCAGGCCTGAAATACATTAACAATAAGGGTCCCGTGAGTTGAATCAGGCCTGAAATACATTAACAATAAGGGTCCCACAGACAATAACAGGACTAATTCATTCTAAGAGCAAATGAAAGGGAAGGAAAAAAGAGAGAAGGTTCCTGGGGTGGTTACTGACCACTCCACGACTACCTTGAGGAGCCTATAAGAAAGAAAGGAACCATTATAGGTCGTTAGACCTCTTATTTATCAGCAGACCTTTGAATGATTAGAACCATTATATTAACTTGTCATATCTTAAACTTTGGCCCCATCATGTCTCTTTGAGGTGGAGAAGTCTGGCTGAGGATGCTGAGACATAGATTAACTGATTAACATATGTGGGCCATAATTCATGACACCATTGGGACCAGAAGCCAGATCTCCTGATAATCAGCCCCACCATCTTTCCTCTAAGCTAGACCATCCTGCTGTGATGTGGCTGGACTATAGTAAGATAGTTATAGAGCTCTGAAATGCAAGATTTTTCCCAAACCATCTTGTAGGTGTGATTCCATGGCACACTTGTACCTGCCAGGCTGTACCTATGGATACAGACAATGAATAACAGGAATAACTATATTTGGTTACATATACATACTACTCCGTCTACTTTACACACACACACACACACACACACACACTCACATACTCACATATTCTGGGCATTGTTCTAATTTATGTGCATAGCCCTTAATTCTCACAATAATCCTATGTGGTTGGTGGAATTAATCTCATAGCTCCAGAAACTAAGGCATACAGACACAAAGTAGCTTGCTTAAAACCTCACAGCAAGTAAGTAAAACAGTTAGAATTCAGCCCTCCCTCTCTGACCCTGGTAGCATATTTTGTGTTCTTAACCATAGCTCTAAATGAAGAGTTATTTGTTTTTTGAAACACAGGGTGTTTTAAATAACTTGCATTTATTTAATTGGAAAGGCATTCTTGAATTCTGCCTGATCCCCTATGTTCTCATACTCTAAAGCCTCACTTCCCTAAAAGTTCTACTTGACACTGTAGGCATTTGCATTTTTTAAGCCCTGGCTAAGTGCAGGAAGCAAGGAGATACTTCTGCCTTGTTTGTTTGCTTTTGTGTTTTATGCTCAGGTTGCAGGGCCAGTGTGAAAATTTAGGCTTCACATCTCAGTCTAACTTACTGCCTCAGTCCAGGCAGTGGCTAATCACATAGTGCCCTCCTCCCCTCACTCTGACTCAGAGAACCCCCTCCCCCATTGCTCTAGGGAACTCTTGTCACACTGGGCAGTGGTAGCTGCCTTTCTGATTTGGAATCCTGGGCATTTCCTGACATTTATCCTACAGAGATGCAGGGGAGATATACACTCTCATTCATTCATTCCTTCACGGACTTCCCACTGCCCAGTATCAGAATCTACGGAGAGCAAGGAAAAGAGACAGGATGCTCTGCTGTCTAAACATGATAAGGAAAAAGATTCAAAAACTGTCTTACAGTTTTTGATGGGCAATCTAGATCTATGAGGGAATCGGGTTGTCCAGATTTTTCAGGCAATCTAACCAGAAGTTAGATTCTGTCTAAGTTTAAGGATGAATCTCTTAGGAATTCAGGGGTTATAACAATAGAGCAAATGCCGTGAGTGAGAGTGGATTCCTTGTCATCGGATGTCTTCAAACAGTAATTAAATGACAATTCCTTGGAGAAAGTATAATAAGAAAACTGGTAGTGGATGAGGGAGAAAAATAACCTCTGAGTTTCTTTCCAAGTCTAAGATTTTGTGATTCTCTATTCCCTTCCTGTATAGTCTTACATTTTTCTTTCTTTCTGTTAGGGCTGCATTTGCAGCCTTTAAAATGCTTCTATAAGGAATGAAGAATTGGTACTGGTACAGCTTGTTTCCAGTATGATCATGGTAGTAGGCCACTGACCTAATTGCCAGGGAATAATGTGAGCACCTTGCTTCATGAGGAGCTAAGGATATTCCTAATAAGACTTTGATAGACTTCAGGGAGAAATACACTTCGGAAAATACTAATGGAATTTAAGAATACCTACAGCATGTGCGGCGCGGCGGCGGGGGTGGGGGGTGTGCAAATATGGTAAAGGGTTAACTAGGGAAAGTCCTTCTCTGGAAGGGTTTTCTAAGGTTGATTCACACTTCTCTGAGATGAAGTTAAGAGTTTTCTGTTAGTACAGGTTTCTTAACCTTTCTTTGATTTAAGACACCTCTGGGAATCTGGTGGAAATTATGAAGAGAGGATCACTCTTAAAAGGAGTCCTTTTTGTTCTCCCCAGGAGGAATAAAATGCTCATGGCCATGTCATACAAAATGGTTCCAATTTCAGCACTGTGGGTTAAGAAGCCGGGGGGTGGAGACAGGTGATTGAACTGCATAAATGCTGAACAAAATCCTTGGCTTGCAAATCTATTTAATACGGGTATACAGTCCAGAGGAGAGAAGAGCAGTGGGACTCAGAGTCATTCTTCCAAGTCTCTCCCTGGCAGGGGTTTGGTTTAGCATGCTTGGAATTCCTCTTTGCACTTTACCGTTTTTCTTGAAATTTCTCCAACTAGAGACTTATTCAGGTTAAGTCGTTGCTATCTTCTCAAATGAAAACATGTCCTTTATCTTAAAGGAAGAAAAGAATTTCCATTTCTGGGATGAGAGATTAGAGAATGAGAAGGAAGCATTTGAGGTTAGAGAGTCTTCAGGAGAGTGAAGGTGCTCCCTTAGGCTGGAGCTTTGGACAGCAGGTAACTTCTCAGAGATATGGCAGTTGGAAGAGAAGGGGCATATGAAGGAGGAGAGGGTCCAGAGAAGGCAACGAGATTTTCTAAAGATACACTTAAATTTCACAAAATTTTATTGAGTGATGGCTCTGCCTTCTGCATGGTACCATGGAGTTCCCCTTCAAACTTGTCATTTAACAACTGTTCGCAGAGCATCTACCATGTGGCAGTAATATTTCACACATGGGAGAGACATATTCAGACAGCATCTGTTCTGCCTTTAAGGATCTGGTCCGAGAACAGAAACACAACAAAGAAGGACAACAACATGTCATAGATATGGGTAGAGTCTGTTCCAGGTAGACTGAGGCAAAGAAGGAAAGAGTGACCAATTCTTTCTGGGAGGGAGGGTCACAAAAGGCTTCATGAAGATATTAAAACTTGAGTTGGGGGGTGCCTGGGTGGCTCAGTGGGTTAAAGCCTCTGCCTTCGGCTCAGGTCATGATCCCGGGGTCCTGGGATCGAGCCCCGTATTGGGCTCTCTGCTTAGCAGGGAGCCTGCTTCCTCTTCTCTCTCTGCCTGCCTCTCTGCCTACTTGTGATCTCTGTCAAATAAGTAAATAAAATCTTAAAAAAAAAACAAAACTTGAGTTGGGTCAAGAAAGATAAATCAGTGTTTTACAGGCAGACATTAGATTTTTGTTTAATAAAATTAGAGATTTCTTTTATTGTTCCTTATATTCTCCATTTTATTTCCATTGCATGTGAAATACACATAGTTTTTCCCATTCAGTTCCCCTTCCTACACTTTCATCATGTGTCCTTCTTGGCTCCTCAATAGTAAAAATTTAAAAATAGAAATCAAATTTAGAATATGTGCTAAGTCTAAGGCCGTCAATCTATGGTGAAATCATGTGGATACAAAATCCAAACAGGGCTCCCAGGTCACCTTCCCATGGTGGCTCTTCAGCTGCCCTCCGGCACTGAATGGTTTGTCTGACTTTGCTTCAGCATTTCCTTTTTATCAAATCTTTTTTTTTAAAATACATACATTCATAAGAATGCACTGTCTGCATTTGTGATTGCACACACCTTGGATGGAATAATGATGAACCCAGACACTTTACATTTTGAACAGACTGACTCAAGGGAGACAAGGGTAAGGAGGAATCCAGAGAAGGACTGTCTTCAAAGTCCAAACGTCAACAGCTGCTAACTAGGGCTGGGTTGACCCTAGACTACTCTCTGCCTTTGCTGCTTTCTTGCAGAAGACTCTCAAAGTTTAGTGCTGCCTCTTACCATGCCCTCTCTGACACCAGCATATATGTGAGTTCCTCAGAGCAGCAGGGATCCTGATAAACAGGTTGAGAAAAGCATACCTCTGAAGACATCACCATGACCACTTCAGTCTCTGGGCTTATGTCAGGCAACACTTTGCTGCTATTGAACTTAAAATTCCCCAATGTCTTTTGATATCTGCAGGATTGTTTTAGTTGGTACATTTCCTCCATTTCTGGGCTTTCTAATAATCTCTTACTGGGAGGAAATACCAGGTCCTATTGTGCTTCTCTCCTCTATTTCAGAGTAATGTGGTTATGATACAGCATGACCTTGAGAGAGTATCAGGAGTCCCTCTCCATCACCCCTTCTTAGAGGATGGACAAAAATATGGGCAGACACAAAAGTCATCTCCAATATCAGAGAGTTAATCCTCTGTGCCAAGGGGTGGGCCTGAGTGAATAAATGAAGGTATGGTGAATACAACCGAATCCAGGTTGGGGCATCAGGGTGACTCAGTCAGTTAAGCATCTCACTCTGGTGTTGGCTCAGATCATGATCTCACAGTTGTGACATCAAGCCCCTCATCAGTCTCTATGCTCAGCCTGAGTCTGCTCATATTCTCTTACCCTCCCCTTTTACCCCTCCCTTGACTCGTGCACTCTCTCAAATAAAAAATAAATAAATAAATAAACTATTAAAAAAAACCTGGATCCCAGTCATTGTTCTTATTTTTCTTCTCTATGTTTTCATGAATTTATTATTTTGTGGTGTGCTTGTATGTCCTCGAAGATTGAGTCCCCCTAAAATAAAATATATTGAAGTGACTCCTAGTATTTTTTAAAGACTTTTTTATTTATTCATTTGAGGGAGAGGGAAAGAACGAAAGAGAGAGAGAGCACAAGTAGGGGAAGAGGCACAGGGAGAGAGAGAGAAAGAGGGAGAAGCAGCCTCCCTGCTAAGCCGGGAGCCCAAAGTGGGACTCAATCCCAGGATCCTGAGATCATGATCTGAGCTGAAGTCAGATATTTAATCTACTGAGCCACCCAGGTGCCCCTCTTAGTATTTAGAGTAAGAAGGAACTTAAGGTTAATGTAGGTTATAGGGAGAGAGCACTGATCTGCTGGGGTTAGTGTACTTAAAAGAGGGGACACCAGACTTTTCTCTCTGTTTTTGTCTCTCTTGGCCATTTCAGAACAGAGTGAGAAGGTGGCCATGTAAAAGCCAAGAGAAGAATCCTCACCAGCCACTGCTCATCTCACCTGCTGGCATCCACAACTTTGGGAAAATCAGTTTCTGGACTACCTAGTTTGAAGTATTTTGTTGTAGCAGTTCAATCAGGCTAAGACAAAGACCAAATGAGATAATGCAAGAAATTGTGCTTCACAGACTGTAAAGAACAAAACACTTTGTATTTTCTCATTGATAATAAATAATAATAACATTAATTATTTTAATGCTTGGGTTGGCAGAGCATGAATGTGAAGGTCAGGATTCAGGATGACTGAGATTAAAATTTAATACAAAGAGGACATGAAAATCACCCATTGTCTAGAGGCAGAGCATCTAATTGAGGGGACATTACCCTGAAGAAGGAGAAAGATGAGGCACAGGGTCTCTAACCTCCATGTTGGCTGTTGTCATTAGGTATAGGCAGCAGCTTTTGATATACATAAGCATGAAAACAAGACAAAAAACCTTTAAGAATGGCTTTCTCAAATACACTCAGAACTAGACTATTGAGGAACTTCTCTGATGTTTCTGAAATAAAGACAGACAGAGAGACAAAAAATAACTGAAGAACAGGGTATGTAAAGGATTAATTAAATAAGCTCTCCTCACAGTAGGGCCAGGCCCAGTGACATATGACTGAGGAGATATAGTTAAACACTTGGGAACCCCTACCTCAAGCCCCAGCAGCTCTGACCATGGAGCTGGCTGGGCAGTAAGTGCCAGCATCAAGGAAACCAAAATAGCAGAGCAGAGCTACTGAGTCAGTGCTCTAAGTCCCCGAGTGAAGAGCAATAATCAAAGACTAGTATAAAATTAAGGGTAACAGAAATTACAAGGGGCACCTCAGTGGTTTAGTTGGCTAAGCATCTGACTGTTGATTTCAGCTCAGGTCATGATCTCAGGGTCGTGAAAGCTTGCATCAGGCTCCTTGCTAGGCATGGAGCCTGCTTTAGGGTCCCTCTTCTTCTTCCTCTGCCCCTCCCCCACCTCTCCCAACTCACTTGCACTCTCTCTCTTTCAAAAAAATTAAAAAATACAATTAACTCTATGAACATTTATTTAATACACCTGCTGTATATATCTGCCAGGGCTGCCATAAAAAAATTACCACAGATTGGTGGCTTAATCACAGAACTTTATTTTCTCACAGTTCTGAAGACTAGAACTCTGGTATCAATGCACCAGCTGGGTTGGTGTCCAGTGAGAGCTCTCTCACCAAGTTGCAGATGTGTGTTCACATGACCTTTCCTTAGTATGCATGTGCCTGAGAGGGACAGAGAGTGTGCTCTGGTTTCTCTTCTGAAATGGATACTCATCCTATTGAATCAGAGCCCCACTCTTATTTCACCGTAATTACTTCCCTGGAGTTCTGTTTCCAAATTTAGCCACACTGGGATTAGGGCTTCAGCATATTAATTTGAGGGGTCACATATATTTAGTCCACAACACCTACTGTGTGCTCGATGCTGTCCTATGTGCTCATAGTAGAAGAACATGTATGATATATAGTTGGCTTCAGGGAGAATACTGAGGTTGGATTCCATCATCTTCGTAAGTTCAGCATCTAACAGAGTATTTAGCACGGAGCTGGCCTCGGTATTCCTGGATTGAATTATGCCTGGCAAGTGTGAGGACACCCCCAGAGTCCATGAGAGGTCTTTCTAGAGCGCCAGTGGGACTGTACTAGGGGAAAGAGGACAGTTCTTTTCAGTTTATCACAACAGGCTTTCTAGCGAATATGGGCATGAACATACATTATATTAACCAAGTATTAGTATCCTCAATTCTGGTCTTCCTCTGATTCCATTTTGTTATCTGTGATGGGCTTTTGAGAGGCAAGGTTATTTGGGCAGTGAGGCTCTGTGGAACTGGCATTCTTTGATTTTATTTTCTGAGAGCCTTCAGGGTCTTTGAATTTTCTCAGTTTAAAAAACGCTTTAGAAATTTTCCAAGAATTGAGCAACTGTTTGTTTTGTTTTCCTTTTTTTTTTTTTCCCCTCTCTCTCTCTCTTTCTTTTTTACCCCAGCAAGGCTGGTTGCTTACAACTGTCCCGTGAGAACCAAGAGAATTATTATCTGCTCTTATGCTTCATTGTTTGTAAAAAGAGAAAAGGCGTGCACTTGGTGCCTTGGTTTCTTCATCTGTAAATTCAGGATAATTGCAATGGTCAAGGGCCACACAGCAGTGTTGTTGAGGATTAATAAGATCCTGTCTGTAAAGGGTTTGAAGAAACTAGATGAAAGATGTGGGATAAATACGAAGAAGGGTTATTATAAAACAGAACAAAACACTGGCTGGTGACTGAGCCACCTTGATTTTTTTTTAAAGCCAGGGTTGAAGAGAACGGGGAACTGGATGATTAGCTTTTGGACTAGAACTCTAATTAGGGGTTTAAGGATTAAGAAAGCCGTTGCAGTCTGTGTGAAGAAAGATTTTCTAAGAGAAAAGGCATGTTTTTATTCTCCTTAGAACGCTTGATCTGTAAATACTTGAACCTCGAGATGTGAAACTGTCAGGAGAAAGCCTGAGCTCGAGGTTTATTCAGTTCTCTGTGCAGTTAATTACCTTTTGTGCAGCAAGTAGGCCTTAGATTATCATTATTTCTCTTCATTCAAAGTTATTGAAGGTGGGTTTCCACTTTAATAAGTGCCTTATCCTCTCAAAGTTTAGCAATGAGGGCCCTGGATGTCGAATCTCCTGTTATAAAGCTGCAGTGGAGACAGGGTGAGCAGGTGTTCAAACTTCCAAGTCCAGTTGGAATTTCTACCACCACCCTGATCTCCCAACTCAAAATTAGTTGATAGCAGCTAATACTTGCCCCACGCTGAACAGCAGTTTCAGTTTTCCATTAGTTCATCTCATTTCCTCACAATGGCTGTGAAGTTAGCACCAACATTCCCCGTTTTACAGATGAAGAAACTTAGGCACAGGAAGGTTAAGTGACTTGTCCAAGAAGACACAGCATTGAACCCGTGAGGCTAAAAAGCAAAGCCCACTGATCACTTTTTAGCTTATGAACTATTCTGTTCTGTTCTCTGACCGCCCATTGTTCTGTGTGCTGCTCTCATGGAACCTGCTGTCTTCTCTCTGGTGTTTGCTTCAGCTTTCATGTGGGGTGTGTGCTGGGTTGGGAATGCCTCTGTAGTGCCTTGCTTCCAGAACTCTGTTTAAAAGATGGGCCAGGGGAGCTTGGGTGACTCAGTGGGTTAAGCCTCTGCCTTCGGCTCAGGTCATGAACTCAAGGTCCTGTGATTGAGCCCCACATTGGCTCTTTGCTCAGCAGGGAGCCTGCCTCCCTTCCTCTCTCTCTGCCTGCCTCTCTGCCTACCTGTGATCTCTGTCTGCCAAATAAACAAATAAAATCTTTAAAAAATAAATAAAAATAAAAGATGGACCAGACAGAAAGGATGAGGAAAATATATAAGGAGGACTAAACCCTGATATTTAAAAACACATTGCCAGTGGAAGAGGTGCCAGATATCTCCTTCTATTTGGCAAATTGCACTTTGGCGCACAATGAAGCACACGGACTATCCAGTGGGAAAAAAAAAAAAACAAACAAGGACAAACTAGTATTCCTTATTGCTGCCAAATTCTGTGATGTAAGTTACAGGGTATAGCTAGAGCCCCAGCTATAAGATTAGCCAGCCAAATTTGACAGTCACTGTTAATTGAAAGTTTGAAGTGAAATTGCACATGGGGGAGTGCTACTTTCTCAGAACAGGTGATTTTAATATAATTAATAAGGCTCAACAGAATTTCTCTGGTTTAGAAAAATCTCGAGTAAGAAATGCATATTCTTAGTTAAACATGAGGGATAAAGACACAAATTTATTGTTGTTCTCTTCCTACACTTCCCCACAATGACATAAAGGAATTAAAAAAAATTAAATAAAAAAGTAAGAACTCCAAAAGACAGAACAGAACAGAGCTTAGAATGGGTATGAAGTATGAAAAGATTTTTAAAAAACTTAACATCAGATAGAGGAGGAAAGCTGGCTGGGTCCAAGTCCCTAGGGAGGCATGCTAATGGGAAGGTTTCATGGGAAAGGCTCAGGCCTGGGCATTCTGTATACCATGGGAGTCCGGGATGAGGCACGAAATCAGGAAAGGGGAAATGAGAATGTTTTGCAGAGAACTGTTGACTCTAAATCCATTTTTTCTTGTCTGGGAAGATA
Source organism: Mellivora capensis (assembly GCA_004024625.1). Taxonomy (NCBI): domain Eukaryota; kingdom Metazoa; phylum Chordata; class Mammalia; order Carnivora; family Mustelidae; genus Mellivora; species Mellivora capensis. The sequence goes on along the minus strand of PISX010004920.1, from coordinate 59,173 downwards.
AGAAAGTTACTGCCCCAGAATACCAGACATATTTAGTAACATATAGAAATTGAACCAGAGTTTCCAAAGCTGAGGGAAAGATCTGGATAGAAGACTAAGGAGAGAAATGACCTGGCATTCTGTACAGTGGGGTATGAGATCCCTGGCCTCAATTCTCCCTTCTTCCAAGATCTCTTACTGTGAAGTTTTTCTTTCTTCATGCAGGAGATGAGTTTCCCACAGAAGAACTGAACAATTCCATGAAAAATATCTTTGATAACTGTAATTTTAGGGATGCCCCCATTAAAAAGAATAGTGCCCCCATGTGGTCACCTAACAGTGAGCCCCACCTATTGACAAACTCAGTCCCTGCACAATCTTCAATCTAATTTGTATTGCCTCAGTCACAAGTGTGAACAGATGAACAGGGCCATCAGATATTTCCATAAAACCTCCAAGATGAAAGAAAAAGATCAAAGTGGTTAAATAAATGGAGATTAGTAGAGAAAACAGGGATAATGCGAGAGGCAGAAGAAACTAAAACTACAGTATTTTAGTCAGGTAGGAGACTATATAAATTCATGAAACAAGAATGTGATGGTTTAAAATAAAACTAGAAAATGATAAAAAATAAATCCTGGAAATGTAGAAGGGGAAATTGTTAGAAATCTTGAAAGTTGGAAGATAATATTTGAGAAATTTCCCAGGGGTTGAACAAAAATACCAAAATGTGGCAATATGAAGACAAAAGAGAAAATTGGAGGGCAAAACATGATGTTCATTCTCTAACTAGATGTATAAAAATGGAAAAGAGATGGGAAGAGAACATTAGCAAAGATGTACTGGAAAATATAGAGTAAAAGAAATTATATGTAAAACTTTGCTTCCCTACCCAGCACAGTGGACAGAAGAAGTAACACATCAAGGCAAACACAGAACCCTAATTTTGGTAAAGACAGGATCAGGATTCAAACTAGTAAAGAACTTCTCAACAGAAACACTGGAAATTTGAAGATAATAGACAAGCATTCTTGCAGTCCTAAGGGAAAATGGTTTTCAAACTGGAGTGTTATGCTTAGTCAAATTATTAGGCATATGTGAGGAAGGAATGCAAACAATTTTATGCATTAAAGGGTGGAGGTAGCTTGGGTGATTGTTTACGACTCTGTAAACACCTTTGTAAAGATGTTACTTAATATGCATGCATTAGTTATCTAAGGCTGTATAAAATATCACCCCCAAACTTAGTACCTTTAAACAACAAAAATGTGGTTAAACTGTATAAAGACATTTCTGTGAGAGAGACTGGCTTAGCTGGATGTTTCTGGTTTATGGTGTCTCATGAGGTCCTACTCCTTGGCTTGGGCTGCCATAGTCTGAAGGAACTGCAGTAGTCTGAATGCAGTTAATCTGCTTCCTGGCTCCATCATGTAGCTGTTGGAGCCTTCAGTCATTAGTTCTTTGATTTTTCCAGAGGGCTGCACAGACAACATGTCAGTCAGCTTCTCCAAGAGAAAATGGTGGATAATGGCAGGAGTAAGAAAGAGAGAGACAGAAACAGAGAGGGAGAGAGAAATACACAGAAGGGAGTGTACTTAAGACAGATAGAGGAGTCTTTTCAGAACATAAACTTATCAGTGATACCTGGTATAATGTGATGTGGGAGGAGATTACACAAGGTTATGACTACTGGGAGGCAGAGATCCATAGGGCCATGTTCAAGGCTGCCTGCTACAATGTGCTTCACCCAAAAAGGATGCATATACAAAAGTATTATATAAGATCCAGGAAACAGATCACCCACCACAGAGGAGGCAAAATAATTTCAGGATGGCGGGTATACTGAAATCCCAGTGAGCAACTGGTCTAGGCTAGTGGTTCTCAACTGGGCATGATTTTGTCTCCCAGGGGACAGTTGGTAATATCAGAAGACATTCTTAGCTGTCAAGATGAGAAGTGCTACTCTTATGTAGTGGATAGAAATTAGGGATGCTGCCAAACAATGTAAAGCACCAGGACAACCTCCCTTCTCACCACCCCAACCACCCACAAAGAATTACCTGGCTTGGAAGGTCAATATTTTTAAGGTTGAGAAAACCTGGTCTTATGAATAAAGCATACTGACAGAGGACTTTTGGAGGGTGGCTCTTAGAGAAAACATACAAGTGATAGATACCAGCAGAAGGTGGTATTTACATCAGACACAACAATATGGCCTTTGAAAACCAACCTAACCAAAATTGTAGATTGTCTATATTGGAGGCATGGGGAGTATGTAACTGGGCCCAAGAAAGGTAATTCTTCATCTGCCATTGTGGTAAGGCAAAATAAAATATTTAAAATTAATTAATCAAGAAAGAGCAATATATTTATTTTTTATTTTTATTTTTTTAAAAAATTTATTTATTTATTTGACAGACAGAAATTACAAATAGGCAAGAGAGGCAGGCAGGGAGAGAGAGGAGGAAGCAGGCTCTCCACGGAGCAGAGAGCCCGATGTGGGCTTGATCCCAGGACCCTGGGATCATAACCTGAGCTGAAAGCAGAGGCTTTAACCCACTGAGCTACCCAGGCACCCCTAGAAAGAGCAATATATTTAATTAAATAAAATTGAAAGAAAAAAACAAGAAAACTAATAGAACCAAAAGTCACTGAATAGCGGGAGGAGGGACCAGAGTAGGAAGGTGTAGGACAGGACTGCTTTCTCTTGTTAAGTCTTGTTATACCATTTGAATTTTTTTGATTATGCTCTTTGACTATTAAACAGTATTATTTTCATAAACAATAGTTAAATGCATGAATAAATCCATTGTTTGAACATAAAGAAAGAGTTGTATGGTTTTGTTAATAGAAAACAGGTTCTCCCCACCAGTAAATGAATATAAATACATATAAATACAAGTACATATAAATAATACAGGATATTGGTTGAAGGCACATTAGAGGATTATCTCTAATGAGTTGTATACATGCCCCATTTCTCTGTTTTCAAATAGTGAAGTAAGTCTTATAATTAATGGACAGAAGGATAAATGAGTGAAATAATTTTACTAGAAATATTCAGTATAACAAATTGTTCTATTTACATAACTGTTAAGCACACTTTATTGAAATGGCGCATGGCAAGACCACCAAGAAGCCCCCTCACTACCACATCTCTTGCAGGCCTTAACTTCCATGGGCTTGCTAGAACATGTTACGCTGTTGGCTACTTCCTCAGCCACCTGTGTAGATAACTTATCCTCAGCTTGCCCCTACACACTGGCTTCCTTGGGGCAGTTCTGGCTTTTTTTTTTTTTAAGTTTTGTTTTTTTTTTTTAAAGATTTCATTCATTTATTTGACAGAGGTCACAAGTAGGCAGAGAGGCAGGCAGAGAGAGAGGGAGGGAAGCAGGCTCCCCGCTGAGCAGAGAGCCCGATGTGGGACTTGATCCCAGGACCTTGGGATCATGACCTGAGCCGAAGGCAGAGGCTTTAACCCACTGAGCCACCCAGGCACCCCAGTTCTGGCTTTTTTGGAGCAAAGATACACCTTCACTGAGATATCATCCATACTCCCAACTTCAGATAGTGATTATGCAGATTGCTGTGGCTTCAGGAAGATTGTCTCAACTGCTTGAGGGGGTAACTTTAGTTGGCTGTCACATAGACTCCTCAAGCTCCTTGTGTCTCAGATTAACCTCAAACCTCCCAGCACACACATGTGCATATATGCACATTCATGCACACACATGCAATACACCCATACACATGCACACACATGTGTATGCATGTAGATACAAATGTGCATGCCCACACATACATCCATATACATGCTTAAAGCTACATGTTCCCATGCTCGAGTCTTTCCTTTCTCAAAGGAGTGCTCTATGTTCAACCAGTCAGAGATATGCATCACCCATATCTTCTTCTTCCTTACCCCTACAGAGTCCATCAGTCACGAAGTTTTATTCAACCCTCTTGCATCACATTGTATCTACTTCCTCAGTCTCTTACATCTATTACTTTTGTAAACTCCCACTCTGGTTATCTTTGCTCTGGCCACCCTAACCTCAGAATCAGATTACTGCAACAGTGTCCAAAAATTTCTCCCAGCCTCCAGGCCTATGCCCTTTTAATTCATTTTCTATTCTGACCAGGGTGATCTTTTCAAAATTCAAATATATTCATGTCACTCATTTCTGATAGCTCCCACTGCCCTTGGGCTAATTTCCAAACTCGGCTCAACCCTAGGTTCTCGCTTCCCTGTGAAGTTCCAATTTTTATTATTCTTGTACCCCACTGGACCCTCTCCCCATATTGAATTATGTTCCCGGGGTTGAATGCATCATGCTGTTTCACCTCTGGGTCTTTGCACATTTTGTTACCTTTGCTTGAATCATTCTTTTCTTGCCCACCTTTATCTCTTCTTTGTTGGCAAATGCTTATTTCTTCCAGTCTAACTTTAATGTCACTTCTGGGAAGCATTCTGGTTCCCTCCCAAAGACTGTTTTAAGTGCCCTTCTACAGGGTTTCTGCAGCAGCCTGTCACCAAACTTGTCACCGTCTGTGCCTCTGTTAACTTGTTGGATCCAGCGCTGTAACACTAATTCAAGGACACAGGACTCGTGTAGCACCATTCAGGGGCGCAGAGGCCACACCTACATTGCCACTACGGACAACATTTTCTAGTGAAATTGCTTGAGAGAGTTGAATAAAAACAGGGCACATTTTTTTTTCAAGCAAAAGAGCCTTTTAAAAGCATATGCTAATGGTTCATCTTCAAAAGAGTTCACTGTTATGTCTTTATGGTGCACTAAAGTGCAGCTAAGAATCGAGGAGAATAAATTAAATTGGATAACAACTTTACTTAAAAGCATGAAGCTAAAATGAGAGAAAAAAACCTGAAGAAACAGCAAATCATAAAAATGGATTACTCTTATCCTCTTATTTCTAATTTTGATAGGTATTTTTCCTCTCAATGTACACAAAGTTCTGAAGAAAGGTATCTTAAAAGAGAGGCAGTTTGAAACAGATAAAATATTGCATTTTAAAATGGTAGAGGAAAAATGGTGACCAGATCATCAGCCCCATGACTGTACTGCTGCTGGATTTTAGTTGTTTGCGTTGCCATCCTTAGGTGGGGCATCTAAAAGATGAATGAGATTAAAGATGAAATGTCTGATGGTTCAAATGAAAGCACAACAATAAAAAATCAAAGGAACAGCACACGTAAATCCCCATTGAAGGTCCTGATTTCCCGCTCTCCCTAGCAATAACTAAGCAAGCCTGGGTGTCCTGTACCATAGGCCACCGACATTTGTCAGGCTTTCCAATAAATTGGCAATGAAAGACTAAATCCGTGCAAGGTGGGAGATAAATTAGCACACAGCCAAAGTGCTGGAAATATAAGCACTGGTTTCATAGCTGAAATACTTTTTTGATAAAGTAATAATCCCCTGTAATCTCTCTCTAGCTTTAAATAACAGCTGGTCTTTGTGCCGGCAGTTTAATTTTGTTGGCTGCCCTTGTCTTACAAATATATTTAGTGGAATCTGGAATATCATTTTGTAGTGAAAGCTGAAGCCTTTGTCATGCTGAAGCCAGGCAAAGGCAATAAATCAAGGACAAAGTGAAAAGGAATAGAAACGGGGTATCGGAAACTTATTTCCCCTGAGCGGGTGAGCTTCCTTCTCCTGCAAGCAGGTGTATTGCATCAGTCATGTCTTCTTGTTAAGTGCCTGTGTTGTAAGGATATTGACTTATATCTACATTGCACCCTGGTTGGCATTGCTCCAAAGTACTTAAAATGCATCTATGGGAAATGCATGCTGAAAATAGCACCGTGAAAATATACAACCCTCGTTTTCTTTTCTTTTCTTCTTTTCCTCCTCTAAGATCATTCTTCCCAGGAAATGTCCTGAGATACCCAACCTTATCTGCTTCTACCTATTTTCTCACTTGTGTCTGAACAATTAATAAATGGCTTTTTAAGGGTAAATGACAGGCTGCTGTAGATTTAAAACGGTTAAACCAGGCCTAATGTACTTCACGATTTGCATTTGCCACGTTGGCAAATGGATTATTTATTGTTGAAAATGGATTGCGGAGAAAGAATGTTGAGTTGTTTATAGGGTGTTTGTCTTACCTCTAACAAAACAAAGGGGTAAACATTACTATGCTAGACATCCAGGGATCTGAGTTCTTCTACTAGTTTTCCATTCTCAAGTTAGTGGCTCAAAAGAGCACACATTTCTTATCTCACAGTTTCCTTGTGTCAGGAATACAAGCACAGCATATTTGGTCTTCTGCTCAGAGCTCACAGGTGGACTATGGTCTTATCAGGGACTCCACCTGGGAAAGATCTGCTTCTGAGCTTCCTCAGGCTGTTGGCAGAACTCAGGTCCTTGAGGTTTTAGAATGGAGGTCCCCACTTTTTGCTGGCTGTTCCCCAGGCTTTGCTCTCTGCTCCTAAGTGTGGTGGCAGTTCCTGGCCAGGTGGAACTCCCCTTGGGCCCTAGCAGCTTACCTCTGCAAGCCAGCAAGGGAGTACCAGCAGGTATATGAATACATGAATCTTGATATCGAATCCCAGGAGTGACAGCCCATCACCTTTGCCATTTTCTGTTTGTTAAACGCAAGTCACAGGTCCTCACCTACACTCAAGGGTTGGAGTTATATATAGAATGTGAACATGGGGACCACCCTGGAGTCTGCCTACCATATTCCTAGTGGTTTTTAGCCATGAAAAACTCAGTACTTTTATATATTCACTTGATGCAGTAAGAAAGAATGACTTAAATACGCATCAAATACAATGGATAAATCTCACAAATTTAATGTTGAAAGAAACCAGATATAAAAAAGCATATATCTGTGATTTCAATTTTTATACATTTTAAAAACATGAAAAATTAATCTGTGCTATTAGAAATCATAATAGTGATTGATGTTGGCAGTGTAATAGTGACAATAGGGGATCTGAGAACACCTCTGTGGTGCTAGAATACTCTCTCCTGAACTAGAAGCATTCTATTTACAAATGGATCGGTTTCATTTAGGCATCTTTTTTTTTTTTTTAAGATTTTATTTATTTATTTGACAGACAAGATCACAGTAGGTAGAGAGGCAGGCAGAGAAGGAGAGAGGAGGAAGCAGTCTCCCTGCTGAGCAGAAAGCCCAATGTGGGGCTTGATCCCAGGACCTTAAGATCATGAGCTGAGCTAAAGGCAGAGGCTTTAACCCACTGAGCCACCCAGGCACCCCCTATCAAAGGCTCCTTCCTGGACCACAGGCTGCAGTATTAGGACCTCAGAGTGGAGTCCATAAGGACCACACTGTCTCTGAGTCAGGCCATACTTTTCTCTCTCTGCTGTCTATACTGCTTGGTGTCCCTTCATCATCTTATTACCTGGATATTACCTACTATATTATACATCCATTTGTTTGTGCCTGTCATCAAAACCAGAATGTAGGCTCTGGTGATCACAAACTTTGTATTTTGTGTGTCTCAGCATTTAGAATGAAGCTCACCCCATTATAAACATCCACTAAATTTTAAATTGATTTAATGACTGAAAGTTCAGTTTAGCTTTTACATTAGTCATATTAGATCACCAGCATCACCACCAGAAGGTTCCTGTTTTCTATTGGTAAAGTATTCCTAATTAATAAAATGACGGTACAGATCTGTTAAAACCCAGTGACCTGAGGCTTATTGGAGATTTTAATCATCTGTCACCCAGAATTCCATCATCATTGTCTTAAAAAAAAATCAGTAGACAGTTGGTGATGCTGTTAATGAAATAGTTACATTAAATCAGCATTCAACCCAAGATAGAGTTAAAGTTGACTGAAAGTAACAGTCGGTCAGTAGGACCTGATGAATTGAGATTTGTTTCAATGATTTAATCCTTCAGCTTCAAGGCTAAATTTAAAAACCTGACCAGGTAATACAGAATTAAGGGAAAGAAATAAAAGTGGAAATGAAAAGAAGGAAGAACAGGAAACCATAACAGCAAAACAGTTAAAAAAAAAAAAAAAAGCAATTGAGAAGCTGAATGAGAGACAGAAGAAAAATAGGAATAGCAGGGGAAAATCCATGTCACCAGGCCATGTGTTCTGCAAGCTTCTCTACCAGTGGTAACTCAGCCCATAAAGCTGCCTACTGACCATGTGTCCTTCTTTTCAAGTTTCTTTTCTTGGTCCACTTGCTTTTCCTATATAGGCCCTGTCTTACTTACTAGGCTTCTGCTTCTAGAGAGGTTAGCTTGGGAGGTATAACTGCATATTGGCTAAGGCAATATCTTGAGCAAGATAACTGTTTGATTTGTAAACTGATTGAACTATCCAGAAGGGAGAAGTTTCTGTCCCTTGTAGAATGGGTCAGGTCTGGACAAGGTCATAGAATCTCCATTAGTGTGCATTGCATGTTCTTCACATACCTCTGTTCTGTTACACGTCCGGAATCAAGCTGTTGTCTACCGTGACTTACAGTAAGACCTTAGTCCATTTGTTTGGTTCACATCACATTTGAAGGTAAATGTGATTTCAAGCCTTTGAGGCATTTTTAAAGAATCATATTTAGAGGTCTCATCATTTTGATAATCGGGTGATTGTATCCATACATATTACAGTGCTTTTGGCCTATTTTATCATCCTTTGGTAGAATGATTTTCTGCTCTGGAACGGTATCTAAATTGAGACCTGATTAGGAGCCAAAATGGGAGTACCTGCCCTCTCTCTCCATTTCATCCACAGTCCTACCCCTCATATCAGCTGGGGAAGTAAGGGAAAGCAGAAGTGAAACTGCACGGGAAGGTAGGAGAGATAGAAGGAGGAATGAGGGTGGGGATGAATGAGAGACAAAGGAGAGAGAGGAGAAGCCAAAGGGAGGCAAGGTCATTAAAGAGGCATAGTTAGAAAAATCCCAGCAGTGGTACCCCTAAGTTGCCTAGCTTCTTGTTTTCAATCTTTGTAACCCTCCCTAAAATATGGTGGCCCCTCATATTTATTCAACAAGTTTTTATGTTCATTATGTCTTTCCATCTGTATACGATGCCTGTGTTTATCTCTCGGTTATAGCTAACACAACTGAAATCTCAGTGGCTCATAACAAATATCCACATTATTTCCCTCTGGCTGTGGGTTGGCTTCTGTGATTTTATTCCATGTGTCATCTCATTTGGAGGCCCAAGCTGAAGCAATAGTTCTATGTGGGATCCTCTCTTCTATGGTAGAGGAAAAAGCAAGCATACCTGTGGAAACATGCAGTGCTTCTTAAAGCTTCTGCTCATAGGCCTTTGGCTAAAGCAAGTCAGATAGTGAGTCCAATACCAAAAAGGGCACTGCCAGTCTCATGACCATGGACAAGAATGTGTAATCTTATTTATTTATTTATTTATTTATTTATTTATTTATTGGGGAGAGAGAGCATAAGCAGGGGGAGCAGCAGGCAGAGGGAGAAGCAGGTTCCCATTTAATAAGGAGACTGATGTGGGACTGGATCCCAGAATCCTGGGATCTTGACACAAGCCAAAGGCAGATGCTTAACTGAGTGAGGCACCTACGCATCCTAAAGCCATGTAATCCTTTACAGGAAATACAATTATGTATTTGGGGACAATAATGCAACCTATCTTAATACTTGAGTAATTAGGAAAGGCTTTGGGCTCACTCCACTTACAGGTAAGAAAATTGAGGGACAACATGCTGAAATGGTGTGTGTAGACTCAATAAACAGAAACAGAGCTTGGCTTAGATCTCAGGTTATCTGATTTCTAGCCATTGATTTGTACATGGATCTTATCTCTTTCTACCACCTGCATTTTCTTTCATCCTAAGGTAGTGCTTCTCCAACTTGGTGGGCATCAGAACTACCCACAGTCCTCCTTGAAGCACAGATTGATGGGCCCCAATCTGAGAATTTCTGGTTTGTTATGTCTACAAATGGGGCCTAAAGAATTATCTTTTTAGCAAATTCCCAGGTGACGCTGAAAGTATTAGCCCAGGGACCACACTTTGAAAACTACTGCTATAAGGTATAATCTCCAGGGCATGGTGCGAGGTATAACTCCTACATTAGATGTGTGTGTGTGTGTGTGTGTGTGTGTGTGTGTGTGTGTTCATTTTGAAAAACTGAACAATGAGTTGGATGACTTGGTCTTACGTCTTTCACGTACCTCCCTAATACTTAGGAGAGGCTGAAGGGTCCTTAGAGCAGTATTCCTCAATGTGTGGTTCCCAGTCTGGTAGCACTGGGATTGCCTGGGAACGCAGTGGAAATGCAGATTATTGGCTCTGCCTTAGAACTGCTGACTGCTAATTTCCGAGGATGGTTTGAGGCTGAGGCTTCTGTGTGGTTAACAGTGATTCAGGTGATTTTGATATACACTGACCTTCAAGAACCATGGTTTGGTCCTATAGACACTTTTGTGGCTACACTGTGGGGCTTTGAGGAAGGTCTTCAAGCTCCTGTTATTCAAAATGTGGCCCCCAGACCAGCAGTTTCTTTATCACCAGGAACCTGAACAATGCAGGATCTCAGGCCCCTTCTAGACCTACTGATTCCGCCCCCCCCCCCCCCCCCCCCCCCCCCCCCCCCCCCCCCCGCCGCCGTTCTGGAGTTTCTTCTCGTTGCAGAGAACCTGGTTTCTGTCTTATCATCTAGCCATTTAGTCTGCCACAACTGGCTACTTCCCTTACTTTTGATTATGATTTTATCCTTGGATGATCCTTAGTTCCATACTCTGTAGCCTTGGTATTTGATAATACTTCCCATCTTCCTGGCTAACAGAGGTTCTCAGAACTTTATTGGGTAATAGCTCCTGACCCTCTTCTCTACTAGGTCAGTGTGAGAAGTTTAGGTAAAGGGGTCTTGGAATGAGGACTTGTGATTCTCCTGATTTGTATTTTTCCATTAAGATCCTTCACCTTCCTTCGTTACAACATTATCTGTTTCACTCTTCTCTTTATCCTTTGAGACTAGCATTATGAGCAATTTTAACCAATCTATTAAATAAATAATTATAACCATACTATTGTGTATTTATGAAACACAAGTCATCTAAAGAACCACTGTGACTACCATTGCATGAATTGTTCGTAGAAAAGCATTATGTGTTAGTAGCCCTTTGAACTAGATGCATTATTGCTATTTTTGAAAGTATCTGTTTTCTGTATCCAAAAGTTATTTAGTCTTTGCTTCAAGTTTAAAAAAAAAATGTCAGGCTGCAGACAATGAAATCAGAGAAACAGATCAACATCTCAAATGATTTCTAGGCAAACTCTGAGTCATTTCACTCTAAATCTGTGGTGTTTATGTAGCAAATGCAGATGTTATGTTTACTTACTTCTAGAGCATTTGCTAAAAACACTTGGCTTGTATGGGAAACTTTTCCTGGGATATTCTGTTAGACTGTGCATGTTTTGCCTACCAAGAGAGATTTTAAATTAAAACAAAAACAAAAATAAAATACCAGCTAGATCTCTGGCAGAAATTGTGGTAGGTGTATCTTAAGTAAAAACTTTAGTAAGAAAATTTTGAATAACAAGTCAGTATATAGTGAGCCCCATGTACACCTTTGTGTGCCCAGCATTGTGCTGACATGTGGAGAGATGGAGGGTTAGGTAGAGGTAGAGGTAGAGGTTTAGGTGCATAAAACATTCTTTTTGTCCTCAAGGAGCTCATGGTTTGCAAAATAAAAATAACTCAGAAAAAGTAAATATAGTATTTTTCATAAATGCTGCATTAACGCATCCAAAAATTTGTTTCCAAATGCAAGGAAATTTCAGACAGTAAAAAGGGGCGTTAATAATCATTTTACCCTCATACCTGATGTAATTTGGGTTTGTTTCTGGCATGGCAATTATATACTCACAATTGGTACTCACAGGTATGGTGTAGGCTTGCAACTGACCTCTTCTTGGGGCATGATTATGGAAAAGTTACCTGGGACACTAGATTAAAACAACAAACAAACAAATAAAAACATAGCACACCTCCTTGTCATATTGATCTTTAGAGCTATTGTGTATGGTCCGGGGGCCACCTTCTAAAGCTGACCCATCACCAAATGGTTAGTGTCCTCGACTCACCAGCAGTCCCTATCCCTGTGATTCTCCTTGTCACCATCACACATTGCACCTTGGCAAAGACCTTCACCACACTGACCCTGTGCCCTTTAGACTAGATGCAGAAGAAATTACAGAATTAAGTTTACAAGAATCTAGCATGGTTTACAAGAATCTTAACCCTGACTTTAGTGCAAACTAGGCATGCCACTTTTTGCAAATCAGTGAACTCCTCCAGTCTCAAGAAGGAAAACAAGCCTTTCCTGCTCACATTGTTCTTTGGTGCCCCCATCAGACTAAAGAGTGGTATAGTAGATGGAAACAGGTGGACATAGGGATAAATCTCAGCTCTGACCCTCCCTAGCTGGGTGACCTTGGATAAGTCCCTGAACACATCTGAATCATAGCATCTCCCTTTGTAATAACAACAGGACCACAGAGGACAGTTCTGTGGACTGACAGCAATGACGAGTGTGTAACAGAGCGGCTACTGCCAAGTAAGTATTCAGTCACGTGATGGGCTGCCGTTGTTGCTATTACTGATGCGGTTGTTGACTGCACCATGGGGCTGGCAGAGAACAACGGCTCTGATGTTCTTTCAGACAAGTGACCATATCCTTTCCCAGAACCCTCTGGGAATCATCATCCCTTTTTTCCATCTTTGCATGATATTTCCAATTTTCTTGCTAAAATTCCAGAAACAGTCTGCTGCTCATTCCCCTGCTGCATTCCCAAGCAGGAAGCCGCGTGCTCGCTGGCAGGTGCTGGAATAAACAAAAAGCTGTGATGACACAGTTTGCTATAGGATGTTTTACCCGTTGCGCGCCACGGAAGGGGGCTCATTAGTGAGAAACTAGCTCCGAGGGGTGCCCAAGGCAGAACAGTCAGAAAAGGCATCCGTCAGTATCGGCATCTGGTGAACGTTGGCGTGAGAAAACCTGTGTCGTGTCAATTATTTAAAAGATTGTCCTGTCCGGAAATGGCGATCCTCATGGCAATTCCCACTGATTAGTAGTGGTCTCCCGGGAACAACGGGGAAGCTACTTGGCGCTGGCTGGAAGGAGGGCATGATTAGCAGTGTCTGCATGGGATAGAAGAGGAAATGTACATGTGTTCTCTTATGGCCCTACCTGTCCTAGTACCTAAATTAATTGCTTGTTCACAGGACTGTCATATAAGCAGACGTTCTTATGCTTCATTCACTAATTTCTTCATTTTTAATAGTTCTCGTATTCCTGGATTTAACATATCTTTCAAGATCTCAGAGATCAAACAAAAACTTGTTTAATTCATGTTGTTCTTCCCTACGCACTCCCTTTTGTCCCCCCTGAAAACAAGAGACTTCTATTCATGCAACTATAACAGCTACTCATATATTCATAACCATTGTAAAAATGGGAGAAAGGCCAATTAAAAAGACAATAGCAAAAGTTGGGACATATTAGATAAATGAAAATAATAAATAAGCTATGTATATTTAGAGTTCTTTTTTTTTTTAATATTTTATTTATTTATTTGACAGAGAGATCACAAGTAGGCGGGGCGGGGGGGGGGGGAAGCAGGCTCCCCGCCAAGCAGAGAGCCTGATTCGGGGCTCGATCCCAGGACCTTGAGATCATGACCTGAGCCGAAGGCAGGGGCTTAACCCACCGAGCCACCCAGGTGCCCCATATTTAGAGTTCTTGATAAAAATACCATTTTCTGCTAAGATCTACCTAACTTTTATTTTTTTCTCAGACAGAGCATAGGGTATGTGTGATCTCTTCTCTTAAATCATAGTTAGGAGATAACAAATTTATATTCTTAAAGTAACTGGAAAATTATGATTTATTTTCCTTTAATGGGAGTTATTTACTATATTTTTCTCATCTCCAGCAAATACTTGTTTGTAGTCAGAGATTGGTATGCCAACATTGAATGTTTCCATGTAATTGTCCATCTAAAATCCCACTAAAGCCAACTTTCCCTCAGGAAAAGTTCTTGCAGGTAACAGGGTGAAGCTATGAGAGGCCACTACAGAAATTTGGTATTGATTGTAGATCAGTCCTTCCCTGTGTGGGTAGAGCAGAGAGAATAAAGGCATTGTAAGACTGGGAGCAGAACTTCAGGGGAAGAGACGAATGCACCACGAAGGCTCTTTCTTGTTCTAATCGGAACCCTTCCCAATCAGAACAGACTTTGAGATGGAAATACTTGGGAGAGTTATACTTTTGGGCCAGAGGGTGGCCTTTTATTTTATTTTATTTTAGATTCTGGAGAAGAGGGAAGGCAGTATGCTTTCTGCAGATCTGCTGTCATACCTACACTTCTTGAAATGGCACCTTAAGGTGACTGCCTCCAGCATATTCAGGAATATCTAGAATTGGATCCATGTGTATTGTGTGTGAGATGTTTCTGTGGGTAGAATTCCTAGTTTTATTAGAACCACAGAAGTGTCTTTAACTTTAGAAAAATAAGAAGGGTCAGGAAGGAGTCCTTATAAATAACATTGGCTTATTTAATAAAAGATAGTGAACTTAGGGATTTAAATCTCTCTTCTGTCTATTCTTGGATTTTAGTATACTTTGCTGTTTTTATATATCAAAATACTTGTGTTTTAATTTAGTTAACATAGTATTTTCAAACAATATTTTTAACCTGAATTACTTAGATTTTGAGACCTTACCCAGATATTTATGACTGAATTAAATATTAAAAATTGAAAGAGGTACTTTAGTTTAAGAAACTTTATGGTCAGGGAACACCTGAGTAGTTTAGTAGGTTAAACATCAGACTCTTGATTTTGGCTCAGGTCATGACCTCAGGTCATGAGACTGAGCCTGGCATTGGGCTCCACATGGGGCATGGAGCCTGCTTAGGATTCTTTCTCTCCCTCTCCCTCTGTCCCTCTGCCACCTCACATGAGCTCTCTCTCTTTCTTTCTCAAAAACAAATGAACAAACAAACAGCAGTCTGTTAAAAAAAAATAAAAGAAACTTAATGGTCATATCCTGCTTAAAACCTTTCCAACATAATTCATATTGTTTAATATCATTTCCCAGAGTTACTAGTGAAGCTAAAGATTGTAATTTAGTTGCATGGCATTTTCACAGAGTCAGTTTATGCCCCACAGATCTTCAGATTTGTTGATGGAGCAAACTTAGAACTGGAAACGGGATAACTCCCCCCTCCCAAAGCAAAAAAAGTATGTACAAAGGGAGGTAAAGAAAGAAGGGGGGAGGTCAGATGGTGAGAGGGCTTCCAGGCCCACTTCCCAGCCCCTCTGCAGACTCTGCTTTCCTCTGGAACACAGCCCAGAATTCCCCCTCCTCTCTCATCCTGTTTTGCTTTAGGACAAGATATGTTATCTTAACCTAGAGGATCTCAAATTGTGGTCTCTGGACCAGCAGCATCAGCCTCACTTGGGAATTGGCTGGAAATGAGAATTCCGGTGCCCCACCTAGACCTACTAATTGGAAATTTGGGGTGGGTCCCAATAATCTGTGCTTTTAGCATGACTGCAAGTGATTCTCACGTAGCTCCAGGTTGAGAAACATTACCTTAACCAGGTAATATTTCCAAAACTTCCCTGTGATAGGATCACTGGGGCAGTTGGTTAAATAGATACCTTCCCAGGTCTCTTCTGAGAGATTTTGATTAAGTGAGTGTGTGATGAGGCCCCTGAAATGGTGATTGTTAATGAATATTCATCATCAGGAAGCTTTGGCACCACCAGGGAGGCTTCTCTCCCATATCCCATGGCACATTACCTACTGCCCATGGGCCACAGCAATTTTCAGCAGCATGCCCCCTCAACCCTCTGTGTCCAGGCAGACCTGGGGCAGATGACATCCCTGGATCAGCTGTCTCTGAACAGCCAAGTTGGTGCCTGCAGCATCTTCACAGATACCATGATGAGAATGTTATGACACCTTCCACCTTCCAGACATAACCCCTTGCTGCCCTCCCCCCACACCCCAAATAAGCCACAGGAACCAAGCCCTTATCCCATCATGGTCCTGCAGGAGACTCAAGCCACCAGACAGCAGTTCTTCAGCCCAGCACCCTGGGCATCTAGCGGGTAGAGCAGTAGCTGAAGACAAAGAGAGGAAGTCAGGGAGACCATAGCCCACTTAGATCCTTATTTGATTTTTAAATAAAACATCACGCTTTCAGGGTTTGTTTTGTGTAATACATTTTGTTTCTTTATTGCAATTATCAGCTAAGTGTGATGTATCCTTTTGTAAGTAGTTCCATGTCAGGATAATAAACACGAATGCTTATTGCCTTCTGTAATAGAGTAGTTCTAAGGCAGCTGTGTTCTCTTGTCTGTGTCTCTAGTTTTTCTGCCTGCCTCCTTGCTGGCAGCTGTCTCAGATCGAGGCTCTCAGTGCCTAGGGAGCCCTTTTGCTTACTGACTGCAATTGGTTCTGGTCTGGATGAACTGTACACCATGGTCAGGGGTGGATGAAAAGTCAGAGGAAAACTGTTTCCAAGCCAGTTCCAGGTTGTCCTTCCTCTGAGGTGCACCCACCATGGGCCATGGCTGAGCTGGCCGACTCGGGCGGGATGAGGGACTTTGTAGTTGACAAATCATACCTGGAGGGCTGATGCCATGTGGCCATGACCTTGGAAGAGCTTTTTCGTTTCTCGGAGACCGTTTCCCTGCCATTTTTTAATAACGATGCCTACTTCTCTCTCTCTCTCTGCCCCTCTCTCTTTTAATTCTGTTATGAAAAAGAAGAATTTGTAGAACACCTAAAACCATACTTGCCACATTTTCAAAAAATACAAGTTCCGTCTTCTCTTAGTCATTCCTCAGCTGTTTGTATAGTTCATTTGCCCCAGAACTGGCTTCTCTAGAAGAATAACATAAGTATTTGTTTAACAGGGACCCACCATGTACCTTGCACACAAAAACCAAGCGGTTAAAGGGAACCATTTAGACAGCACTTACTACATTTCAGACACCGCATCAAGTGCCATCCTACACAGTAGACACTATTAGTATCATCCCAAATCACAGATGATGGAGCTGAGACAGAACAGGTTTAAATAAACTGCTGATGAATTCGCAGGTCCAAGATTTGTACCAGATATTCTGCTCTAAAAGCTATTGATGAAGCTATTTTTTACTATTGACGACCCAGACTTCAGCTTTGAGAGGCTTTCAGCTTGGAGCCTGAAGTCTAGTGTTTTTATTCAAAGAGAGCCCCCCTCCACACACACACATGCATGCACAAATGATGTTTCCCTTAAAAACGAATTTTTAGACAATTGACTCTGTTGTTTCATCTTGCCAGCTGTACTTTCTCTGAAGAGTGGATTTATGGAGCGCAAATCCCCAGGGAGAAACGGCTAATTAAGGCACAGGCTTCCTAGCCAGCTGTTGCACGCAGAGAGAGGTAGTTCATGTTTAAATATCCAGGCTGTAAAGGGGAGGTGAGGCAGCAGAAGGCCTCTGCAAGCTGCCAGGAGATATTTCTTGTGAATGGCACTGGAACCAGAGACTGACACAGCACAATCTGTAAGTAACAGGACCACGGGCTCCCCTAAATCATGTCAGGGAAGCTCTGGGTAACACCGTTACCATGGATTCAAGTGTACTATGGCATTGAAGGTGCCACTTGGATACGCAGCAGGTATCTCCTTAAAACCTTCCTTTGTTGTACTTGCTTTCAAGATCTCTTTAAAATGATTCACAATTAATGCCTACTCCGGAGGGTTATTCCGGGATTAAATAACAGTGCATACAACAGAGAGCATAATTAATGTGACTTTTATCTATCTATCCCTATATAAATACAAATATAATCAGACTATGCATACGGTGTTAGAAATATTGTCCTTTAATATTTTGTTATGGAATCTTTCCCTATAGTTATATAGTAGCAGATAAATTGTATTAGATGACAACTTGTTCACAATTTTTCCTGTGTTTGAATATTGGGGTTAATTTTTAATGTTTCACTTCTTTTATGGTATTTACTTACTATTTCTTTTATGGTATTACTTACTATGGAATTACTTACTACTGAATCTTGGGGCCTCAACAATTGTCCTGGTTAATTGCTCAATCTATATGAATGCATATTTTTTAAGGCCTCACATTTACACTGCCAGATTGTCAAGGGTGCTGCAGAACTTGGTAAAGGTTTCATGTGACACCTTTGGCCAAGCTTCTAGAATGCAGGGTGACTTGCCTAGGAGTGAACATCCTTTGGGGTGGCAACATCCAGAGCCACACATAGTACTAATGAGTCTAAGTCATAAAATCATAAAATCCAACCCTGGTATGGCATTTAGCACCACTCTGTACCTAGGCATGGAGCTCGGTGTCCAGCTTCTGGAAAACTGGTATTTGCTAAATGTCTGCTATGTGTTGTGCAAGGCTAGAGCTCACATTAGGTCTTTTTTGGGTTTTTGTTTGTTTGTTTTTTGAATGTTGTTTTTGTTGTTTTGGTTCCCCTCTTTTTCAAACTCACATGTGTGCAAGACAGGTATTAATATTCTTACCTGGGGTGTCCGGGGTTGGTTAAGCATTTGCCTTCAGCTCAGGTCATGATCCCAGGATCCTGGGATCAAGTCCTCTGCTCAGCGGGGACTCTGCTTCTCTCTCTCCCTCTGTGCTAGCTCTCTCTCTCAAATAAATAAATAAAAACCTTTAAAAAATATTCTTATTTTGCTCTGGGGAACAGGGGGTTTAGGTGACTTGCTAAAGCTCATACAGTAGAGAACAGCTGCCTAATTCTTTCTATGTGACTGACCTGTCACAGAATGTACTAAAGAATTACATCTCTTGCCCCAGATCACACATGCTGGTATGAATAAGGAAGACTCTAAAGTCGTGACAAGCACATCGACCCTTCCACTCTCCCAGTCAGAAGAGTGACACCTCCTTCCTTCCTCTGACCTAACTGAGAGCATATCAGAGAGAGGACGGGGACCTGAAATGGAGGTGGGCAGCCCGTGGTAGGAAACTTCCACTTTGTTCTCTGGTGAGCCAGACAAAGATTTAAAATAGGGAGGGTAGAATGGAAAATGAAGAGACAGTGGGGAAAAATATAGCATTTTCCAAGCGATGACTATAGGGGAAAAATGGCTATATAAGCAGATTTAAGAAACTTATTCACCTCAGAACTGTGAGCAAGATTCTGGAGTCACTGGGTGGTTAGCCAGGTGCTTTGTAAAGATCAGAGCTACACACAGTCCAATTGTGTGTTAGTAGCAGTAGTGGGAAGCTAATAAGAGCAGATATTTAAATCATAATGCCATCTAAAAATAAAAGTGGCCTCTAAATCAAAATTGCTTCTGCCACAGAGAGCTTACCCCTTTGCAGGTTTTTATTGTATCCATATGTTCAGACTAAACACTGTGTCCATTTTGTGAACTGTTTATAGAGGGAATAATTGGGAGTAGGGATTGGTGTCTGTTTTGGTTTATGATTCCTCAGAGAAAATTCTTGGCACATTTAGTCGTAATGATGATCACTGTCCTTCTGGCCAGTCCTCAGGTAAAGGCTAGTGGGGTCATTTCCCAAGTGATATGGTCTCTTGAGATGGGGGCTGACTAAAACATGCTGCGTCCATGGCAGCTTCTATCTATGCTCTTGAGTGCTCTGCAAATGAATTCTCCCTACATCCAGCAGGAGTATGCCTTGGGTTGTTCTGAAACTGTTTAACTATCTTCCATGAGTGTCAATGTATAACTACACTCTTACCCAAAAAAGGCCATAATCCCTACTGAAGAGTTATTAATTATACATGTACCTAGTGTTTGTATTCCAGCTTTCCCCAGGGAGCTCAAAGCACTTTGCAAATATGAATTGCAAACAATAAATAATGCCTTTGACTTCTAAGAAACCTATCTCTGAGGGTTTAAGCTGATGCCTCCCTGAGCATTCTCACAAGAGTGAAGCCCTCACTTCTCCAGGGCAAGAAATCACCTCCTGTCTTCTCCTGTAAGAAAAAGCAGGATTAATTTTACCTAAGTGGGACTGGGATATGTGAGGGAATAAATTCGTAATGATATTTTAAAAGCCAGATAGATGACATTAAGGGGCTTTTGGAAGGGAAACATGGCTTTATACTAATATTGGACCATCAGAAATTTTCATTATTCAACAATAATGATGAGGGGAGAGGGCGTGTACAAAGCGTGGACTACAATTTGACAATCCCAAATTAAGTATCGTCTCTCAAGCACCTGATTGACTGTCTTAACGTTGGCTGAAAGAACTCATTTCTTGCCCTACTGAAGGGAGTTATCCAAATGTAAGATGTGCAGATGGGATGGACCTATTTATTTCACAGCTTGCTCTGTTTTGAGTCCCTTATCCAGGGAAAGCAGTGGAAGAATTATTTGGGCTGTGTTTTGGTTTAGCACAGAATCCAACCGCAATTGAATTAGTATGTAGCAAATGTGATATTTTAGGCACAGTTTTGTTTGCAAAACAGTAAATAAATAAGAACGACTGACTGCTTTCTATATAAACCTGCTTCTCCTAGGAAATCATCAGTTCCAAAATTTCCCGTTCACTGGGTAGAAATTTGAACTTGAGATGAGGATCAGATCTTTCAGAATTCTTCAAGGCTGCTGCCTACCCTGCAAATTGTACACATTCAATTGATATCAATTGGTAATGAGACCAGCTCTCCAGGTGGCTGTTTCAGAACTCACCACCACTCTTGCTTTTTTCCAATTCCCCGTTGTGCAAATGGAGCTCTTAAATTTGGTGCTGCATTAATAGAGCTCTTTGCAGAATCATTTTACAACAACAAAAATGATGACTCGGAGTATCAAGCCCATAATGATGATGATGATGATGCATCCTTTATCCTGATTTCATATGTAATTCTTGCAAAATAGCTTCAGGGATTACATACTAATCAAAATAATAACTATGACACAAGCTAACATTTATGAATGTCATGTTGCAGATACTCCGAAAGTACTTAATAGGGCTTCAAATCTCAGGATTTCATGCATAAATGCTATGACTATACCTATTTTGCACACACAAGAACTGAGGTACTGGGAGACTGTTCCATTTACCTAGGGCCTCACTGGTAATATAGAGAGACACTGGGGGTCTGATCCTGGCCGACAGGCTAATCTTATTACTCTGTCCTGCATTTCAGAAAACATTTCGATAGGCACACAGGCTCAAGATTTTAACTGGCCACCATGTCCCATAATTCTACAATGATTCTGTCATTTGAAGGGATATGGAACATCTTATGAAAAAAAATATTTTATTCCCATACATTATAACCAGTCTTTGAGCTGGAGAGCAATATTCCTAACTTACCATAAAGGAAGATCTTATTACACATGGCTGACTGAATCTAGTTGGGTTGCAATCCACACAACCTCCCCGTCAATGGCTCTTAAATGTCTATTTCCAGCCAGTGCTTTTCTCCAAAATTCTAGTCCCCACAATTCTCACTGTTTTTTGCTACCTTTAACTTTGTATTTATATTATAGCCTTAATACCTCACATAAATTTTAGTATTTAAAATCTGCTTTTGTCCCATTTTAAATCTCATCTTTCTTTTCTTTCCATATCGCCAGTATTATTCAAAGCTATTAATTAATACCTTCATTCTTTAGATGACTGTTTACTAACTACCATATACCAGAGGTCTTCAATAGGTACTGAAGACACAGAGGTGAGTGAGAGAGAGAGCACCTCTGTCTTCCTGGATCTTAAATTCTTTGGAAGAGTCATATGTTAATACACTAAGAGAAACAGAATTATAAGCTATGAAAAGTTTCCTGTGAGAAAAGTTTCCTCCCATCAAAACTGGGGAAGGGGCCAAAGAGGGTTTCCCTGGGGGAGAAATGGGGAAAGGTGGGTGGGACTGGGTGGGTGGGTGGGGTGGATGCCTGTGAGGAGATGTAGAGGAGATAGCACCACTCTTTGTAGGCCGACAGAAGTGCGTGGAGTTGCTGACAGGTGGTCCCGCTGCCCACAGAGAATGAGGTGAGTGATGTGAGGCGGTCAGCTGGCACAGAGCATCCCCAGGCCTGGAACCCTTTGTCATGGTTCTTCACTTTGCCTTAACACACCCAACCTTTCATCAAATCCTGCTGATCTTGGTGTGCCCTCTTAAAATTACCTTTTCTCTTATCCAATCTGGCCTTGACTATGCCTATAGGCCTTTAGATGGTTTGCAGGGCTCCCGTCCCTAGCTGTCCTAAGGCACTGAAGCCTGGAATTTTTCACTGCGATTTTTCCAAAATATATGCCACAATATTCTTCCCATTAGAAACTTCACTAACTCCTCAACCCTTGCAGTTAAGCACAAACTCATGGGATGGTGTATACAGCCCCTTAGCATCTGGCATGGACGGCTTTTACGTGGGCAGCTGAACTTCCTTTCAGAAAGTTTCCTGCTTTAAAAACTCTTTTCTCTAAACTAAAATGTACTGTCAATCATGAGGAGGTGCTTGGGGAGCTCTGGAGATATGCTAAACATTGGAACACACCAATGTAATTATTTTATTTTTCTTTCATGAAAAGCACACCTGTCTCTTTTTCAGTGTTTCATGAGTGAACAAATATATTTGATGTAGTAAAAAAGTAATATTAGCTCTCTTTGTATGCACAGGTTTTCTGGAATGCATTCATTCCTTCACTTGGCAGATATTTTGGCAGCCCTGACTATATGTAAGAACAGTGGAGGAAAAACTTTAAAGCCTGTGAACCTCTTTTGGCTGTAGTATAGGACAACAGGAGGGGATTAGGGATAGATGGCTAATAGGTTGAGATAAGATTAGGTAATGTAAGTCTTTGGACTTAATTATATTGATATGTAGGGAGGGTTCTTCACAGGGAAGTGAGGCTGTCAGGCATGATGAAATAAGGTAAATTTGTTGTTGATACAGAGGAAAGTGAAAGAGAAAAGCGGGTCAGTGGGAAGTCAGTGCATGGCTTAGGCATTGTATAATAATGCGGGATGTCCTTGTATGAGGTGGCCACCTTTCCACCTGTTACATGCTCCCATCAAAGCTGGAACATTTCCTCTAGGTCATGGCATTTGTTCTGTTTATAAAATTAGTTTTACTTTCCATCTTCACTGGGAGGTGTGAGCTCCATGAGAGCAGAATCCTTGACTATGCAGTCCAAATATCCAGGAAAAAAAAAAAGCACATAGTAGGTGCTCAACAGACCAAAAAATGTGGAGGCTTAATTATATGGCCTTTTATTATTTTCTTCCTCCAAAGACTATTACTAATGTTTGCTCTTGCTTACTTTTTTTCTTTCTTTTTTTTCCTCTCATAGTTCTACTACATAAAATTCATCATCTCAGTAGAGAACAAAGTTTCTTGTCTTTTCTCTTCAGTGCATATGTAATGTGTACATCTTTTTGAAAGATTAAACTGCATAGTTCGGCAAGGGTATTTCATATGTGTAAGTGTGCCTGGGTGAGAGGGTGTGAGTGTGTTAGTATGTTGTGGGTATAGTGGGGAGATGTTCTTTGTTATTATTTCATTTCTTTTGTACTTCATATTCAGACACAAGAGGTGGAGGAGAAAAACAAAGTATTCTGGGGCTGCTACTGTCATCTCTTCTCTCCATTCTGCCTCAGATCTGGAGGCAGAGACCCTCCCCTAGCTTCTTATCTACCTCAAATCTGTGGCGGCAGGTAAACAGAGCAGTATAGTCCTTGGGTTCAAAACCTCCTGTTGCAACTGAGACTTCAAGCACATTTTTAATTTCCCTGAGCTTCACTTTTTTCTCATTTGTAACAAAAATAATAACTATTCCAAATTGTTGTCATGTCACAGGCTCTGACCCAGGGAGGTAGCTGGCTCCTTTTAGGAGTGGGGCAAGACTCTTGGGAAGGGGTCTTGGGGAAAAGCAGCCTCTTTAAGTCTGCATCTTAGGACATCCCCAAATGTTCCTTTACTCCTTTATCAAGTGAGATGTCCCATATGAATACACAAGAGCTTTTACAAGTTTGGCATGGGATAGGCCCTCAGTAAACTTCATTTTTAACCCGTTCTCTGAGCTTTCTCAAATGCAAGTTTCCATTTCCATGGCTAAGGCCCATGCTGGAATAAGAAGGAATAAGGCATTTAAAAGGGACAACACTCTGGATGGGGCCTTCATTTCTGAACAGGTGGGACTCCCTGTTGGAGAAACCCTACCCACCAGGAAAGGCCTCATGCTATTGTCTCTGTTCCATTAAATAGGATCCTTGTGGTTACATCTTGATGATTTTGCATTGTGAAAAGTGCCTGAAGTTATTCATGAGCTAGTTACATTATTTGTTAATGATTGTAGAAAATGGTTTAGGAAATCATCTCTAATTGACCATCATTTATATTTTCATTTAGGGAAGTGCCTGAAGCCAGCACTGACTGCTCTGCAATTTTTGCATTTGGCAGGCTGCATGGCACTGACGGGCATTAGGAAAACACAAAAGCCCAAGCATCTGGGTGCCATTCCGACCATGCTACACCTTTCACACCTGTAAGCTTTTTAACAAATCATGGTTTTATGCTCAACATTTTTTTTAAGTCTTCCTTCTTCACCATTCCCAAGTGGTGTGCATAGTATTAGATGCTAAGATACTTTTAGACATGATTATTAAGTGCAGGTTGGCTCATCTCCCCATCACATGGATATATTTGTGCTCTGGGTCAATCACTGCTGGCCCCAGTCCCCAGAGTGACATCACTAGAAAATGTATCAGGATTGTCATCCAGAGCAGTACCTTTGAAATTATCTTTATAAATAACATTTAGAAGAGGCAAAATTATGATTTGAAGAAATAATGGCTCCATAGAGGTAATGGCTTCCTTAAGGAAAACAAGATTTATATCTCTAATTTATTATCTTCTGCTTATTCTCCATGTGCACACCTGCATTCCATCCAACCACAGACATGCACACCCTCCTCTTTTGCTTCTCCCTACCTTTGACTTGCTATTTCATTTTTTTCCTCCTTTTGTCCCCTTCCCTGTGTGACCAGGTTTTGTGTGCTGTTTATGACTCCAGTTCAGGGTTTATCACCACCACTGGCAAGCCTTCCCCGATTTTCCAGTTTTCTCACACAACAGATGTGTTTTCAGAATTTGACTTCACTGTATGGTAATAGTCTTCTTATGGTCCTGGGTCGCTCACTAGGCTGTGTGTGTCTTGGGAGAAAAGCTTTGTCTTTCTTCTCCAAACAAGTGTTCATAACACCATTCCTGGAACATCATGGTGTGTCCCTCCTGTGTGCTGCATGTTGATGGAAGCCTACTCCTGCCAAGCTCCATATCGGCCACCATGGGCGATGGAAAGAAATAAGCACCAGCTTCTAGTAGAAGTGCGGGTTCTCAGGGCATTTTAGCCAACCTGGTAACAAGTCGCAAATCGTGACCCAGTATTTCTGCAGATATGCATCGTTTTATACTGTCAGTACCTGTCATCATCAAAATTTTTTTTGAATGTTCACAAATACATGAATAGCTAACATTAGTTCCAAATAATATAAAGTTTTAAGTGCCATGATCAAAAGCATCTATATTCAAAAGCAATTGGATCATAAAAAGTGAGCATAAAATTTACAAAGCTGCCTCATCCTGAATACTTTAAAGACTAATTACTATGTTGAGTTCTAATGACTATTGCCTTCAAACCCCATAAATCATATACAAATGAGAGGAGAGAGTTTTTAAATGTAAGTGAACTCTAATTGGGTCTCAGCAGAAAGGAAAATAGATCTTTAGTAGCTCAATGAAATCTCTAAGCCCATAAAACACCAGACAGTGTTTCCCATGGAGTTTTGGGATCTGTGCCTTTTACACATGCTGTAAAGACTGAATTCGGAGAACAAATCTGAGCCAGAGAAACCTGTTTGATTTCATTTATATCATTTGAAAAATAAAAACAAAAATAAATTAATTAAGTTCCTAATTTTGTCATTCAATGTATTTTTCTTTTATTGAAAAAAGAAAGCTGTTCCATAATGTAAGCCACAAGGAAACAGGGGTTTGGACAGAGTACCATGGAAGAGGGGCAGTTGGTCTGCGTTTATTCCCAGTAATGGGACTATTGCTATGCAAATGACTTTTGAGTTAAAGGTAAGACAGGTTGAGCAATATTTTGTGCAAACGTAAACAGAACCACTGAAATAGAAGACGATAATTGTTACTTATTAAGGTGCTTAGAATAGGGCTCAATGAAGTAAACCAGAACCCATCACCGAATAAGCTGGAGGATTTGGTACCTGTTTACTACTTCCTCTGAGAGTTTTCAAGGTTGTTTTTGAATAAGGAATGAATTGAGCCCTAGAAAATCATCATAGCTGAGTGGATCTGGGAATGCTCAGCGCATTGCAGTTACTGACTCATGAGAAATTCTCAAATAGCTGAGGGTTTGTTTTTTTTTAGGGATAGCTGATTCTTTTCAGTTCTAATCTCTCCTCACCTTCCACGATAGAAATAGGAAGAACAACCTTAGTGTTTAACTTTGCCATGAAAATTGACTTTATCTTCCATGAGGCTTGTAGTACTTTCAGTATAAATGTCTGCTTTTTCCAAGAAGCTTAAAAAAATAAGGTTTGTTTTTTTTAAAATTTTAGAGACATTTCACTAAATTTAGCATTCAGTTGTGCATGCAGTGATTTGAGGACAAGCTCTGGACAACTGAGTTTGGCTTCAGAGTGGCCACACATTGGTTTTTAGTGTTTTCTTTGTGAAGTCTGGCTAAGTAGGATTATCATGCAGACATATGCCTTCATCCAAAAGGCCTTTATTTTTACATGGTGGGTGCATATAAAAGAAGAGACCTAAACATGGCTGCTACCCTACAGGGAAACCCAGATTACAGTTAGATTAGAGGGAAGAGATGTGTGAAATGACTGGTAACAGGTTAGACAAACTACATTCTCTTTACATGGAAAGTTAGTGTAAAGCAAGAATCTGTACATCATGGTTTTTAATGTATAAAGATGAAATATGAGGAAAAAAGTTTAGACAATCCCTAGAACAAAATAGTCAACTTATATTTTAATACTATTGATTACAACCATAACAATAACTAACATTTATAGCTGTAACAATGAAAACTATTGAAATTATCATGATCAACCCTATATGTTGAAGCATGGGTGAGATAAAAGAAATATTTTTCATATATCACCAAAACCATTCACTCCTTCAGTCTATTAAAAAAATCAATAAATATTTATTGAGCCCCTCACTATAAGCTAGGCATTATTTTCTCTACATTGGGTATACCCCAGGAAAAAAATACAGGTAAAGTTTAGTTATGGAGCTTATAATTAAATAGATAATGAAAATCACTAAACTAGTTAAAAAAAGGTATGAATTAAGAAAAGAGCAGGATGGTGATAAGTACTCTAAAAACTAGTTATTTGAAAACCAAATGGACTTTTCTACAGTGTCTTACCAAAATCTTTGTAAGGAATATTTTTACATAGTGACTCAGAATCAGTTTGTATGACTAAAACAATATTTCCCCTAAGTGTAGGGAATCATATTCATATTTTCTGTTTTGGACTCTTCCATTGTATTAAATCTCTGCCTTTATGGAACTGACATTCTAGTATACAGAGATAGACAATAAATAATAAATGTTAACAATAAGCAAAATGTTACAAGGTGATAAGCTCTGTGTGTGTGAGCGGGAGAGCTGGGTAAAGAGGTCAGGAATATGTATAAGTGAGGTGAGGGTCTCACAGTTTCTAACATGCCATCAGAGAACTCTTTAAACAGGTGGTATTTGAGCGAAGACTTGGAGGATTTTGGAGTGGGCGTGGGTTTTGGGGGGACACATGTGTATATCCAGAGAAAAGTGTTCCAGGCAGAGAAAACAGAAAATGCAAAGTCTGAGACAGATGTATGCTTGTTAAGGGACGCATCATGACTGGGTCCCAGTGAGAAGGGGGAATGGGGTAGGTAATAAGGAAAGGGTAGGTGATAAGGAAAATAAGGGTAGGTGATAAGGAAAGAGAAGCAATAAAAGCCATTGGACCTTATAATCATAACAAAGACATTACCTTCTAGTCTGGATAAGATGGAGAGTCTTCGAAGGGCTTTGAGCAGGGAAGTAGTTTATCTGATTTACAGCAACTGATCTGATTTTTACTGATATATATGATTTAACAAGATTGTTCTAGATGCTCTGGTAAGAATAGTCTATAAGAAGCTAAGGCTAAAAGAGGAGTATTTAGAAGGCTATTGCAATAAACTGGATGAGAAATGTTGGCTGTTTGGATGAGTGTCATAATAATGGAATTGATGGGAGGTAAAGAAATAGTTGGACTCAGCATATATTTTATTTTTTTTAAAGATTTTATTTCTATTTATTTGACAGACAGAGATCACAAGTAGGCAGAGAGGAAGGCAGAAAGAGAGGAGGAATCAGGCTCTCTGCAGAGAGCCTGATGGGGGGCTTGATCCCAGGACTCTGGGATCATGACCTGAGCTGAACCATAGGCTTTAACCCACTGAGCCACCCAGGCACCCCTCAGCATATATTTTAAAAGGGATGCATAAAATTATGTCACACTCTGCTGGAAATAGGGTATGAGACAAAGAGACATGAGGGGAGGTTCTAAGATTTCTTGGGCCAATCACCGGGAAGTAGAGGCTTGCCACTTCTGGGTGGGAAGTTATGGAAGGAACAGGTTTAGAAAAAAGGATCATAAATTCTGTCTTGGGCATATTAAAGTTTGAGGTTATTAGGCATCCAAGTAGAGATGTTGAGAAAGTAATTGTATAGAGGAACCTGCAGGTGGTGGGGGAGACCAATCTGGAGATAGAAATTTGGAATTGGTCTACATTTAGATAATATACTGGGTTCAGTAATGTCCCTCCAAATTCACCTCAGAATGTCAGAATGTGATTTTATATAGAAATGGCACAACTTAACACAACTTAATTAGTTAGTACAACTAATTAGTTATGGTAATACAGTCATGCTGGTTTAGAGTAGATCCTAAATCCAACGACTGTTATCTTTATAAGAAGAAGGGATAGGGATACATAGACTCAGAGACACATGGAGACACACAGAGAGAAGGACATGTGACATGACAGTAGAGGCAGAGATTGAAATAATGCAGCTATAAGACAAGGAACACCAAAGATTGTCAGGTCCCAGAAGAAACTACAAAAAGACAGGAAAGATTTTCCCCTAGTGTCTTTAGAAGACTTGTGGAAATGCTGATACTTTGATTTCAAACTTACAGCTTCCCAAATTATGTGTAACAGAAATTCTAGGATGCCAAAAAGATAATATTGGAACCCTAACACTGGATGAGATTGTCAAGGCCGTGAGTATTGAAAAGTCCATACACTGAGCCCTCGTACTTGAACATTAAGAGGGCAAGGAGAAATAGAGGAATCAGTGATGCAGACGGAGAAAGATAGCCAGTGAAGAAGGAAGGAAACTAGGAGAGAGAATGTTCTGGAAGCTAAATGAAGAATTTTACAGAGAAGAGAGTGACCTGTATAGAATGTTAAGGAGAGTTAAGGAGTGTTAAGATGGAGATTTTAAGTGGAAAATTAGATTTAGCAACATGAAGGTCATTAATGACCTTAGCAATAGAAGTTTTAGTAGAGACCCAGGGGTGAAATCTTAATGGAGAGAGTTTAGAAGTAGATGGGAGAGAGGAATTGGAGACAGGAAATATAGATAAAGCCTCAGGAGTTTTATTGCAGACCAAAAGAGAACAGAGAAAAATGGCAATGGCTAAAGTTAAAAATGTTGAAGTTTCCTTTTCTTTTTATTTTTTCTCCTTTAAGGTAGGAAAAAAAGTTAATGGGAATGAAGTAATACAGAGGATGAAACAACCAAAAAAAAATTGTAAAGGAAGGGAGATGTTGGGGCACCTGGGAGGCTTAGTCGTTAAGCATCTACCTTCAGCTCAGGCCACGATCCCAGGGTCTTGGGTTCAAGCCCTGCGTCAGGCTCCCTGCTCAGCAGGAAGCCTGCTTCTCCCTCTCCTACTCCCCTGCTTGTGTTCCCTCTCTTGCTATGTTGCTCTCTGTCAAATAAATAAAATCCTAAAAAAAAAAAAAAAAAAGTAGGGGGATGTTGACTAAGTGATGTCTTCAAGTACATGAGAAGGATGAAAAGCAATGCATAAAATGATATTAGGTGAGATCATGGACAGTTTATATAAGTTAGATAATAGAAGGTAAAACACATGGTTTTAGAAATTGATAGGTTAGTAAATATGGTGACAGGAGATTGTGGGATGTTGTGAGAACTGGCCATGCTCATGGAAGACCCTTTAGATCTGCCATGCACACTGGGTATGCAGGCTAATTTTCTTAAGATACCAATTCTTGTACATCAGGCCAGTCACACATATGTCTAAAGCCCTTTATGGGACCCCTCTTTACAAGCGCAAGTCCATCATTCTGGTGTGAGCCTTCTTTGCCTGGTCTCTCTCTACTAATCTCTTCCAAGTTTCCCCTCAACGTGCAGGATCTTAGTTTTTTTTGTTGTTGTTTTTCCATCTTTCAGAATGAGAAGGTTGGTTGGATGCATGTTCTGTTAATATGCTCATCCACAGCTTTACTGCTTTAAGCGTGGTAAAACTCAACAGCATTGTTCTTAAATCTCTACAACTGCATAAGCATATCACCTTATATTTTGTTCTGTTTTGTTTTCCTAGCTAACTTCTACCTTCCTCCAACAAACCTATTTCCCTGAAAAACACTATCTCATTACCTCAACCCTTTAACTGCTCATCATTTTTGTTTTCATTTTCAGATTATTTAAATTCTAATTAGTTGACTTACAGTGCAATATTGGTTTCAGGAGAATTCAGTGATTCACTATGTTACCAACATCATCATTTTGAATTCACAAAATGTGTATGTTCTGTCAAATCCTTTACCTTTCCCTTTGCTCCACCATCAACATCTCTGTCCACCCATTCATCCATCTCCCCACAACACATCTATCTCTTTGGAGTCAGGGTGCTATACTGGAGGGAACA
Organism: Mellivora capensis; assembly: GCA_004024625.1. Taxonomy (NCBI): domain Eukaryota; kingdom Metazoa; phylum Chordata; class Mammalia; order Carnivora; family Mustelidae; genus Mellivora; species Mellivora capensis. Next base: position 28,190 of record PISX010004920.1, on the reverse strand, counting down.
TATACTTTGAAATTCTGTACTCCTGAGTTTGAATCTTCTCCTTTTTCTTCTTCTCCTTCTTCTTATTATCATTCTTTATTTGTGTAGCTGTTTACATCCCTGAAAATCTAGTTCCTGATCTGAAGATTTAATTAAAAAATATCAATATCTTGGGGAACCTGGATAGCTCAGTCAGTTAAGCATTTGACTCTTGATCTCAGCTCAAGTCTTGATCTCAGGGTTGTGAGTTCGAGCCCTTCTTTGGGCTCCACACTGGGCATTGGAGCCTACTTAAAGAAAAAAAAAAAAAAAGAAAAAAAAAAGAAAATCAATATCTTTAGGGGCACCGGGGTAGCTCAGTCAGTTAGGCATCTGCCTTCAGCTCAGCTCATGATCCTGGGGTCCTGGGATCCTGCCCCACATTGGGTTCTCTGCTCAGTGGAAAGTCTGCTTCTTCCTTTGCTTCCCACTTTTTTTCTCTCCCTCTCTCTCACTCTCTGAAATAAATTGTGGGAAGCCATGTAAAGGCTGAAGACTAGAGCCAAACCAGACCCTGACTTGTGTCTCCTTGGAAGGCTCTAAGGGTTAATTGACCTAAAGGCTGGAAAAGTTGAGTAGCACTAAGAAAGGGTCTGAGCTATGTGCCTTGTGCTCGCCTATATGATTTCTCGCAGTAGAGCGGTTAAGAACAAGGACTTTGCATAGACATTGATGTACGCAAAGGTCCTGCGTAGGTCATGATGCAGTTGCACGTGTCATAAACCACATCTGCTATTTTTACCCTATCCTTTGAAGTATCAAGTAACTATCTATATGTCATGCATGATCGATAGGTGATAGCAATATGTTCCTTAGATCTAAAGATCAATAGCAATGTGATGAGAACCAGCTGTAATAGTATTGAGTTGACTATGATTAATTACTTCTTTGTTCCTTTCTATCCCAAACGCTACATATACTCTGGTAGCTCCCTGAATAAAGTGACACTGTTTGGACAACCTCCTCTGTGTCCCTCCTGCCCCCATCTCTTTGCGTCTTTCTTTTAACCATCCTCTTACCCTCCCGACCCTGGTCGTGTTGTCGCGCTGGCCACGACAATAAATAAACAAAAAAAAAAAAAGAAAAGAAGTATCTTTAGTACAGAATTAAATGTCTAAAATACAGTTGGCATGTATGACCTTGCTTTTGCTTTCAACTAGATTATAAACTTCTTAAAAATAGAACTAAAATATTGTAACAATTCATTTATTTAGTATCTGGCACACATTAGGCATTGAATAATTTTTAGTTCATAATTTTGGTGGAGTATTAATAAAATTCTCCAGAGTGGATTTTTATTCAAAAAATATCTTCTGGAGGATTATGATAGCCAGCCCTGTGTTATACTTTATAGATACAAAGATGAATAGGCAACTACCCCTCCTAGGGAACCTTAAATTCAAGATATATAAAAACATGATATAATATAAACATGATATATTTATAAACATGATATAATTAATATAAACATGATATATTGAGTTTAACTCAATAAACATATATAAATATGATATAAACATGATAAATTGAGTTTGTTACTAAAAGTGAGCACAGTGGCAACATATAGATTATGCCAGTCTTAGGGGTTAGTGAAGACTTGGGTCACATGAGCCGGATGTAAAAGAATGAAGTGGAACTTGCCAGGCAGATGAGGAGGCAGAGGAAAAGAAAAACACACAGAGGTAAAGAAGTGCATTATTTGGAAAGATGCTGAGTATTCAGGTATGATTAAGATATGAAAAATATGTATGTGATAAAGTTAGAAAGGTTTTAAAAAACCTTTGTACATCAGGCTAAGAAGTTGGAATGTATCATGTAGAATTAAGGAGGCTTAGGATATTTTTTAAGTGCTAGAGTTACAAGACTGAATAAGTCTTATAATACTAACACTAATGGCAGTGTGGAAGAAAGTAGAGTAAAAACACTGGCAAAGTGGGAACTGGTAAGAAAAAAGAAAACAAAATCATGTTTTTAAATGACTGAGATGAAAGAATCTTTACCCTAAAGCCAAACTCAAGGAATTCAACTAGTATTATTTGGACTTTTAAATTTTGAGTTTCTACTTCATATTTTCCCATTCTTATGAATAGACAATTGTCAAGCAGGATATGAATAATAAAATGACCTGCTAATTGGTATGTGGTATCCTTTGTTGAATATTAGAAGAGTTTTGAAAATAGGGCCAACAGAGAGACCCAGGGAGAAGATCATGTGAAGATGAAGAACATCAGAGTGATGCATCTACAAGCCAAGGAATTCCAGGGATTGCCAGCATCCACCAGAAGCTAAGAAGAGGCATAAAAGTATCCTAGCCTGGAGACTTTAAGAAAACATTTTGTACTTCTAGAATCCATAACTACTGTCCATATAAAATAAATGTATGTTGTTTAAGGGGAAAAAAAAAGAAAAGAAAGAAAAGAGGTCCAACATCTCCCAAGGAGAGCATGGTTTCTCCTTAACCTGAAGGTCTCTCTCCTCAGCTAGAAACATCCACATAGATATGTAGAGATAATCTGTCACTGATCAACTTAAAGCCTAGCCAAATCCAACTGCAATCTTGTCAAACCTATGGGCCTATGAGTATTTGGAATGTGCGGTCCCAATGGTCCCTGCAGGATTGCAGCGAGAGACTGTTCTATGGGATGTCTTATGGGGTGCACATTAGTGATACAAAGCTCTCCAGGACAGATGTAATCAAATCCTAATAGGCTGAGTTGTCACTTTGAAGAGTCAAGGTTTTCTACTATGCTTCTGGGAGACCAAAGAGTTCTTTGGGCCAACATGAGGTGGGTGGAGGGGGAGAGGACAGTGGCAGCAGCAGCCTAGAGGTAGCCTCCCACTCTTTTGTCAACTCAAGAAACTCCAGGGTTTTTCTGTTTTCTATAATTTACACTTTAGATTTCATTTGAATAAAGTGTTCTGTTTTGTTAAATATTTTATTTTTTTAAGTAATCTCGACACCCAACATGGGGCTCAAATGCACAACACTGAGGTCAAGAGTTGTACATTCTATTGACTAAACCAGCCAGGCCCCCAAAAGTGCTCTAATTTGCAACCAATTTGAAAACCACTGGACTAGATATATAAGGCAAATCCAGATGCGTCGGAAAGAGATAGAACCCTAAATACTAGCAAGAGACAAAATATTCAAGACAGTTGGTTGGAATCCAAATCTGAATTAATTCCCTGAAACATCCCAGCCTCAAATGCAGGAGGATAAGCTAGTGCAGACACAACCAAATTGTAGAGGGAACCTTCAGGAATTATCCACTTCCTTAGGCATACTACTCCTTGTATTCTTCTGAAGTTCTCCCAGCTTTGAGTCAGTAAATACCAAGGTGAAACAGTTTCTAAGACTAATTCATTGGTCTCTGGATTTATTGAGAATATGTATCACCTAGATTTGTACTGTTTCAGAGGAGTTATTTCTTTAGATATAAAAAGTTTCTAAGCCCCACTGAATTTGTTCATCCTTCCTCCCTCCCTCCCTCCCTCCCTCCCTCCCTTCCTTCTTCCCTTCCTCCCTCCCTTCCTTCTTCCCTTCCTTCCTTTCTTCCTTCCTCCTTCTCTCCCTCCTTCCCTCCATCCCTCCTCTCCTCCTTCCCTCTTCTTTCCTGCCTCCTTCCTTCCTTGCTTGCTTGCTTCCTTTAAAGTTTACTGAATATTTACCATAGTCCAGACACTGGGAATCTAAGATATGTGCAGATTCCTCAAGGTGCTTAGAGATTTGTGTGAGAGACATCTGACTATACAAATAGCACAGCCCAGTACCTGTTAAAGTAGAAATGAGCACAGAGCCTGTAGGAGAAGATAATGATTGTATCAAAACGCCCAAGAAATTGATATCAGTATTTGTATGGCTCTAGAAGAACTGGTTGCAGTATTTTTGACATAAACTGTGATGTTGGGGATGCTTCAGAATACTCTGATAGACATGGTCCCTATAAGATTATTAATGTAAGATGGATCATTGTGAAGCAGGTGTTAGAGAAGAGGTGTAAAATATAAGTTATTTTAAAATGGACAAATGCATACAGATATGTTTGCAGAATCTGTATGTGTATATGAATTACCCAGACAGTGGAATGGCAAGATTCCAAACACTCTCAAGGAATGTGGTCCTCATCACCGTACCTAACACATAATTATCACATTCTGATTTAGTTTATTGGGTTGAAATAGACATGAATACACTCCAGTTCTTAGAACTGGAAGGAGTCTGGAAGAGCATGTCACTGAACAACCCACCAGTGCACACAATGGTGTTTCCTTATCATAGGCTGGCTGTGCCCAGCTTGCCCTATACCTGAACATTTGCACCACCACTGCAGTTCAGCTCCTCTCAGTACCAAATATGCTACTGCTCCAGAGCTAGTATTCATATTTAAGTGATAAAAACCCAGACAATAATAGTTAGGAAACAATATGTGGAAATATGCAACAGACAGAGCCAAAAGGAGAGAGAGCAAACGAACCAGGGAAACCAGCATTAGCTGTAGTGTTCTTGTATCAACTGATTCAATTGTGTATTGGTCTAATAGGCCAAATGTTTTTCTTCTATTCTGGCTTAGCTGATTTTATAATCTTATTTCACATTATGTATTATGAAATTCCATGAAGGCAATTAGGTAGAAAAGGAATTATAAAAAGTGGTAGGAATTGAAGAGAGAATGGAAAAGGATTCTATCTTATTAAAGTTTTGACAATCCAATTACACAGTAGACTTGAGGTTCTTTTATATTCCAACCTGGCATTATGGTTTTTCATCTCACACACACACACACACACACACACGCACAACACACATACATTTTGCACATGTACTCAGGATTTTCCATATGGACCCAGATGTTATAATAATATAGCATTTTTAAAAATATGAATAATGAAATTTGTATAGTACCTATCACATATACATAGTAATATATAGGATATATGTATATATAAATAGTAATATAGGTATGCTATATACTATATACATGTACTAATAGAGCATTTAAAATTTTTGAATAATAAAAGGATATATATAAATCCTTAGAAAACAGTAATGATCAACTAAAAGACAATCTGATAATATTTTTGCATTTTATGAATCCTATGTTTAATTCTAATTTCTAATATTTTTTCAAGGAAGCTTACAGGTTCGCTATCAGCTAAGCAAGGAAGAAACCCACATTTTCAATATTGATGCAGAGAACTTTGCCAACAGAAGGATGCACCACTTGAACATTAACCGGGAGGGAAGAGAGCTTACAATTCAGGTATCTTACTTCTCTTCTTCTCATTCAGCCAAATATGCTTTGTCTGTTCAGTAAAATTTTCTGAGCTTCTACCCTAAACCAAGTGTGCAGCCAAGTTCTAGAGATAGATATTTGACTCCAGCTTTTGAAGAACTGAACAAAATTGAGCTACAGTGTGTTCCCCTCTTCCTACCAGTATCAACATTACCTGAGACCTTGATAGGGATGCAAATTCCTAGGCCTGACATCAGATCTACTTAATCAAAACTTCTTTGCAAGAGGGCTAGCAGATGATTCTGAAGCCCAATCAAGTTTGGTAGCCCCGAACTGGAGTAAAAGAGGAAGACACACAGCTGAAGAGGAAATCACAAGAGACTCGCAAGGGCTAGGGTTGAATTTGCACAGATATGGGAACATAGATGACATCACTGATCTCTTCTGGGCATTGGTATTTGTTTCTTGGATAAAGTTAGGAATAAACTGAGTAATGAAGGTGAGTAGGAATTGGTAAACTGGAGAAGAGGGAAAGAAATGCTCAGACGGTGGGTCTACATGAGAATCAGTAAAGAGGTCCAGCCGGGCATAGTGTGTGGCAGGCACACTGGAATTCCATTGGTCTTGGTATAAAGGCAGGGATCAGGTGAGGGCACATGACAAGAGAGAAGTGACAGAGTCCAGATCATACTATTCAAATCAGGACCTCAAGTGAGCCCTTCCATCTGTCTAGCAAGTGCCTCTTTTTTTTTTTTTTTTTTAATCCTTCACTTTCTGGATCACCTAGATGATAATTTTAAACCTCCTTCTTTCTCCTTACACCCCAACAATTACAACCCTATCTTTACTTGTACAAGATAACTTTGTTTTCTTCTTTCTTGTGATAAATGTAGCATTCAGAAGAGAATGCCTGCACACTCTCACCACCACATACACCCACCCACATGCATTGGTGTTCAGGCACTCTGTCTCCCTCATGTTGATGAATATGAGCAGACGGGGCTTCTATCTAAGACTGACTCCATGACTTGTGGAACAGGTCTCTTACCCCACTGAAGAACATCACTATAACATCTTCCCCTCCTTTGTCAACATTTCCCAGTTCTGTTGGATAACTTCACAAAGCATAAACATGCAAGGTTTACATGCATTACAAACACAACTACAATACAACACAACACAATACAACATGACAAAAAACACTCTCTACATCAGGGAGGGGATCCTCTCCCTTGTCTGACTTCATACAGTGTCCCATTTTTTTCTTTCAGTTTTTTGCCCACATCCTTGGAAATGTTTAAATATTTGGTTTTCCAAGCTGCACTTCCTTTTTCCTAAGCCAATAAAGGATTTGTCTCTGTGCTGGGCTAAAATTATACTTCTCAAGACACCAGTGGTCTTACATAATCTATCAATCTTTTCCTTACTTGTCCTCCCATTGGCATTTGACACAGTAATATCTTAGCTCTTGAGATAAATTCTTACTTAGCTTGTAGGACATCACTTTGACCTGCTATTTCTTCTGTATCTGCTAGTTGCTCATTCTCTTCTCTTTCATTGCCCTCCCATCGTCATCTGAAGTGGAGCATCCCAGGACTCATCTTCATTTCCTTTGTGTCTGCACTCTTTCTGTGTCTAATCTCAGACTCACATCTTTAAGTGCCATGGAATGCTGATTAATTAATCCCAAAGGTACATCTAACTCCAATCCTTTCTCTGAATTCCAGACCTATCTATCATTGCCTACTTGGCTTATCTCTTTGAATGTCCATTGGGCATCTTGAATGTTACAAATTTCACAATGAATTACTGAAAATCTTTCCCTAAACATTCCCTATCCCCATAATCTTCCACACCTCAGTTAATGACAGCACTATTCTTGCAACTTCTCAGTCTAAACATTATAGTGTCATCTCTGATATCTCTCTTCTTCACCTGCAACATCTTGTTGATCAACAATTTCTACCCCATCCCAGCCACCCTCATGTCTTCCTTGGATTGTTACAGTTTACATTTTCATCTTAATTGACAGATACCTCCTTCACTTTTTGTTCCCCTACAGTGTGTTCTCAACACAGGAGCCAGAGAGATCCTATTAAAACATTAATCAGATGGTAGTGCTCTTCCATCCAAACATTTCAATGGCTTTCTTTCTCGCATACAGTAAAAGCCAAAGATGTAGCAGAGGCTTAAGGGAATCTCCATGGCCAAGCATCCACAGCTTCATTCCCATGTTGCTTCTCATCTATCAGTATTTTCTTTGACTCTACTTATGCCACTCTGGCCCCCTTGCCGTTACATTCCTTGTTGTACTTGCACTTCTTTCAGGACTTCACTCAAAAACCTATTCTCATGAGAGACTATGGACTCTGAAAAACAACCTGAGGGTTTTGAAGGGGTGGGGGTGGGGGGTTGGGGGAGCCAGGTGGTGGGTATTATGGAGGGCACGCATTGCATGGAGCACTAGGTGTGGTGTAAAACTATGAATTCTGTTACGCTGAAAAGAAATGAAATTAAAAAAAAAAAAAAAGCTATTCTCAATGAGGCCATTTTTGATCACCTTAATACAGTGACCTAGACTTTTGACTTTCTCCCTACCATACTTAAACACAATCTAACATTCAATATAGCTTATTTATTTATTTATCTAATTCTTTATCTTCTCTATCTTCTAGAAGACAGGGATTTTTTTTCACTGTTTTCATAGAACGCCCACTTTATCAAGCAGTTCCTAACATACAACAGGGACTCAATTAGTATTCATGAATAGAATGAATGAATTCCACAGGGCTTAATGTATTATGTGGAGGAGATAAAATTGGCCCTGTGGCAAAGTGAAAGGAAACCACTAGGTAAGCAGTGTGGTTAGAATTTCATTTTTAGGGGCTCACTGTGATCACTGCATGGAAGTACACATTGGGGAGTGATGAGACATGACAGAGGCCAGTCAGAAAGAGATCATGAGGGCTTCAATTAGTGAAGTGGGGAAACCATGGAGATGGAGGTGTGAAATGTTATAGACATAACATCAGTGGCATTGGACAATCTTTTGGATGTGGGCTATGGCAGAAGTCAAGGTTGACTATTAGTTTTCTTGATTGAATGGAGATTGAAGAATAATTGTCCAATATGTGGTTAAAAAAATCCCTGAGTGATTATAATATAATGAGCTTCCCTCTGGAATTTACTCTTGAAAAAAAGGGGATACATCTTTGGAGAAAGTTTGGGTTGGTGTAAGATTGGAGGATAAAAGGGATGGGAAAGATGACTTCTTATTTGAATGTTTTGACTGAGGCACTGATAGGACATGCAGGATCCATTCTGGTGGGAATATGTACATATTTTTTTGTTTCCTGTATTCTTTTGCACAAATGAAAGACACAAACAGGTCAGTGAGAGAATGAACAATAGGAGGTGTTTCCTTCTTTTTTCCATAAAAAGGATTTCTACCAATCAGTTTAATAGTGAATGATAAGCACATGAGAGTGCAGAAACAAAGAGTGCGGAAAAAACTAGAACGGAGACTTTTTTAAAAAATAATTTTAAATCAGTTTATTGACACAGTAACACAACATACCTGCTCCCCTGATACTACTACCACCCTCTTATCCTGTCTAGTTCTCTTCTCCTTTCCTGCTTAGAAAAAACTGTTCAGTAAAAACAGAAAAGGGTAGGCTCCTACTACATCTCCAGTCCTGCCCTTAGGCCCTGTGAGGCAGGGTATAGGCCTTACTAAGAACTGGTCAGAGAAAGAGGGCAGGTGGGCATCACCATACTCAATCAGCCAGAGGCTTCCTGTACCTAAAAACAGATTCCCTCACAACCCCCAGGCCTTGAGTTGCTATTCCTCCTCCTGTCTTTTAATGCTAAGAAGGAGGACATGAGGACTGGGCCACAACCAGGAGCAAGTATTCCTGGAGATGATTTGAGAATTGTAATTTGGCTAGTGTTTTTTAAGGTACCGGTCACCCAAAATTCCCTGGTGATGGAAGTGAACTTCAGTGTTCCTATTTAAAATGCATGCATGGCATTAAACAGATTAAGCCAGTTTACCCAAATGCCAGCTCAACAAAAAACTGTAAAGAAGGAGGTTCCAGGCACTTTTCAAACAAAGTGATTACTTCCTTTTTTCCAGAGATGAAAATCCTGAGGTTAAGAAAGGCATTCCTATAGGACTTGAGTGTGAATTTCTGTTCCACTACTTACATTATGTGATCTTAGACCATTACTCACCTTTCTGAACTCTGGTCTACTGCTTTATTAAAAAAGAGGGGGGATGAGAATGCAAACTGAGCTCAGTCCGTTTTTATAAAGATTATATGAAAGAACATAACTAAAAGACTAAGCTTGATGCCTGGCATGTAGGACTTACTCAAAAAAAGTTTGTTCCATTATCTTCTTTTTCCATCCCATTTAACAACTTGACAAGACCACTGGTCATCCTAGATTCTGAGATCAAAAAAGCTTTTCTAGGCCAGATTTCAAACTTTAGACATCTAATAGTTATAAAGAACTACAGAGAGGATGTCACCCCTTACCACCCCACCAATTATAATTAAAAACAAAACCAATATGAAACCATAAAAACAAATAAAAGGAAATATGAAAAAATAATGTATTTCCCACAGAATACCACAATGATTGCAATAGCCCATATTATAAAATGTTGAAGCCTAAAAATAAATGTATCTGCTATACCCATCTTTTTTGTTTATGTGTTTTTGACCTGTGAATTTGCTAAATTTGGTAACCCCGCACTTGAACCAGTTGTAATGCTTAGGTGCCCATATTCCATGTCAGGGATGGAACCCATACTCAACTATCCATAGTCCAGCAGTAGCCTCAAGCATTCTTTGAGTCATCTTACCTTCCTCTCCAAACCTTTAAAGAATACTCATCTTTTTTTTTTTTTTTTTTCTAAAAACTCCCTTAACTGATTGTCATTTACCACCTTCTCTCCTTCATTAGTCATCTGGTTTAAGTACAAAAGACTAGGTCAGTTCCCACAAAACAGAATAGCAGGATAGGGATGACTCATCCACTTGAACAATGAGCTCTCCTATGTGTGACATTTGAGCATGGACATGTCAAGGTTCAGGACAGCTTGCACAGGAAGCTGATCCTGTGGACTCTGGGCAGCAGGTGAGGGGCTAGGGGAATCTTGGCTCACCCTGTTTTCAGCTCCACAGGAAATTCCCGCCCATTCTGCCTCCTCTCCAACCTTGGCAAGGGTGCATGAGGGGAGGTCCCTGCCCCTATTGGAAGGCCTCTGCCCCTACTCAGTTTTAGAGAGTAGAAGACACAGGACCGAGGTCTGAAGTAGGGCAGAAAGAAAACTCCTTCAGAGCAAGGACTGAATCTGAATCCATGAGCATTAAACAAACTATTGATGGGCACGATGGGTACCAAAAATCCTATGTTGTACCTAACGGTGCAGGCACTACCAGGCACTGAGAAGCATCCTGGTGGTGTGACTAACTATGTCCCCATACCCCCAAGTTAGAAAGGGAATCAGTACAGGATGTTTATTCATTCATTCAACAAACCCATGTTAGGAGTTACTTTGCCAGTTTCTGTAGCAGGTCCTAAAGAAAACATATATCACTAAGATGTCTGCCTTCTCAAAAAGGCAATAATTTAGTGAGGGTGGGAGGGAGAGAGGGAGAGGGAAAGAGAGAAGCAGATCATTATAATGCAGCACTTTAAATTGTAAGTTAGGGGTAGAAAAAAAAAGTCACCTTGAGCATAGAGAACAGTGTCACCTGGTCTAATCAAGACATCAAAAGAAGCTTCCTGGATGAAGTGGACTCGCGAGTCCTTAGAACAGTGTTTGACACACAGTAGAGTTTTGTTTGTTTGTTTGTTGTTTGTTGATGAGTTTTGTTGAAAGACAGAAGTAAAAACATACAGTAACTGTCTATAAGCTGCTCAGATATCTAGAGCGCTGTGGGCAAGTAAAGCAAACACCATAAGGAGTGATGGGTGGACCACATGACAATGGAACACTGCTTTATGACACTGTCTGGCCCTGGCCGCGTTATTGATCTCCAGGATGTCAGTTCCTCAGTCTGTTATACAGGATAATAATGCCCATTTGACAGTATTATAAGGAGCCATATATTTTGAAAGATACTTCAATATGATGTCTCATACATACCAAGTGTTCAATAAATAGCAAATATTATTCCAGTCTAATTTCATAAATGAAATAGTATTAAGTATTTAATGATGCACCACAAGTCATAGCAGCTGACCTCTCTCACAGCAGACACCACTGCAGAACCCAGAGGATCCCAGGAGATGCTTAATCTGAGCAGAAGTGGGTTTGGAGGGACTGTGAGATATAGGAAATTGAGTCTCCATCCTGGGTTAGCTGCTCAGAGTGGAGAGCAGGGCTGGGCACATAGTTTTAAGGGTTCTTAATTCCTTCCCCCCACCCAAGTCAAACTGTAAGATAATGAGGATCCTTTCTAAGGAAAACATCATGTGAATGTTCAATGTAGAGCCTAGAAGAATTTGCAGATTTGACTAGACCAAAAAGGCTGGGAATGGATGAGTAACACTGCCTTGGAATGAGGAAGAGGGGAAGAAAGGTTTAGAGCTGGGGTTAGCTTAAGCCAGAAGAGGAGGGTGCCCTAAAGGATTATCCTGTAAATAAAGTCCTAAAGAATCCCAGTGGTGCTTTTTGCTTACTCCCGTGAGGGGGGCTTATCAGGTGTTCATGTTGGTGGTAACTGTTCGGCTAGCCTCTTCTCCCCACGGTCCAACTTTTTGTCAAAATGAAATACTTGCTCAGCAAAATTCCCATATCCATACCTGAATGGGACCAGGTCAGAATTATTGTAGCAAAGGAGGCAGCAAAGCCCAAATGGGGATAGAGGGGAATGGGGAATGAACCTGTGCTTTCCATTCAGTGTTAATCCTGCACAGCATGGTTCCAAGAAGGCTTCATTTGTTTGCTTGTTTGCAGCAAAGAACTTGGTGAGAAAATCTCAGTGGGGAGATAAATACCTGTCAAAAGCTGTACAGAATTTCCCAGGGAGATGACTTGTATGAAAGCCTTTATTTAACCAAGAGGGAAGAAAGGAGTATTTTTCATGCATTGTGGGAGAATTCGTGAGACATATCTTATCTCTCCTGAGAGAAAGTCCTAAAGAGATGTCTGCTCTGTGTGTGTTTCCAAGCTCTTTCCAGATGGGAGGGTTTTATTCCTTTTATTTACAGACTCTGCTGATGCACCTTTGTTTTCTGTTTTCCTGCAGGTGGATCGGCAACTGAGACTAAGTTACAACTTCTCCCCAGAAGTCGAATTCAGGGCTATACGGTCACTCATCTTGGGCAAAGTCAGAGGTTTGTTGTTCTTGTCCATTCCTTTCCAGTGGGCTTTGTTGGAATCAATGAAGAAATAAATAATTTCCCTTGGGTTGTTTAGTGATCCAAATCTGGAGGCTCTTGCTCCTTTAACATGCAAGATCTAAAATTAAGCGTTCTGGCATAGGATGTGCTGAGACATATGTGGCAGGGTTGGGAGCTGGCATTTATATTTACTTTATAAAAGGCTGAGTAAGTCACATTAACATAGAAGTGGAGTAAAATAATTAATGTTTTCTTACTTTATAATTAATTAATTAACTTCAGATATTTATTTTTTTAACTTAAATTTTCTTAATTTTTAGTTAAATAATTTAAGGAATTTGGCTGTCCGATTATTGGATTGTTCAAATGATTAGTCTCTTCATTAATTCATCACCAATTGAAAGAAGTTTGAAATCTCTTATAATCGTGGATTTTGCTTTTTTCTACTGGAAGTTCTATAAATTTTCATCTTATATACAATGAGGGTCTTTATTAGATGCATGCAAGATTGAAATTTTTTATTTTGATAAATTGAACTTTTTTCACACTAAAATAGTCATTTCAACTTTATTTCTCCTTCAGATTAAATCTGTTTTGCTATTATTAATAAATCTGATTCACTTGTGTTTTAGTTAGTATTTGTGTGGTCTATCTTTTTCCCATATATTTCTTTTCAATTTTTTTTTCTTCCCTTTTTTTCTCATTTTTTAAAAATTCAAGTGTAATGAAGATACAGTGTTATACCCCTTTCAAATGTGCAATGTAACGATTAAGCAATTCTATTCATAGCTCAGTGCTCATCACAATGAGTGTACTTTAAAAAAATGTTTATTTATTTGAGAGAGAGAGAGAGACAGAGACAAGAGCACAAGTGGGGTTATGGGCAGAGGTAGAAAAACTCAAGAGATTCCCAACTGAACACAGAGCTCTATGGACCCTGAGATCTCAGGACGCTGAGATCATGACCTGAGCTGAAATCAAGAATCCGGTGCTTACTGACTGAGCCACCCAAGTATCCTATGATTAGCTTATTCTTGTTCTTTCATTTTCTTTAAGCTTTCTTTCACAAGATCTAATCTTGTGAAGAATATATAGCTGAATTTTATACTTCTTCCAATCTGACCATCTTTGGGTAATAAATTGGCAAATGTAAGCCTCTCTACATTTTGGGGTTGCTTGTATGGTTGGATTTATCTTTGCTTTCTTATTTTCCATTCATTCAACTTTTTAGGCATTTTGAGCAAGAATTCATTTAACACTGGAAATAAGTTGCTTGCAAAATTGTGGAACCCCTTCCAGTATTGGTAGATTCTTGTTTCAGTCTTTTGGAATGACTCTTCAGCCGTTCTGAAGGGATTTATGGGGGCTATTAGCTCTGAGACCATCACTGATGAGAATCTAGCGTCCAGAAGCCACTGAGGCCCCAGTCCTATAGTACTGCTCCCCCGGAGGCAGGAAAAGTTCTCTTAAAAGTGATGGCAGGAGACACTTCATGTTACCATGATTTTCCTTGCTGGTAGAAACAACTGAAAAGACATAAAAATGACTCCTGTCTCACTGTACCCTTCCAGATCCATGACTTATTTCATTTCCAGAACATTATGCATGTCCAGAAACCCAGCTGCAGTCTGGAAATTGTCAATTTTAGCTTCCAAAACAGCATTTGAATGAGCCAGTCACCACTGACCAACTCTAGATCAAATTTAGTGTGTTTATTTTCTGATTTCCACCCCTCCTATTAATAATAAATTTTTTATGTAGATACCATTATTGATATGGTTGCATTTACTTATTTATTTATTTATTTATTTATTTATGAGTGAGGGTGGGGAGGGCAGGCGGGGGAGAGGGAAAGAGAGAATCCCAAGCAGACTCCAAGCTGAGCTCAGACACCAACACAGGGCTCAATCTCACAACTCCAGCATCATGACCCAGGCAGAAATAAAGGGTTGGACATTTAAGGACTGAGCCACCCAGGTACCCTGACACTGTTATTTGATTTACCAATGCAGTCACTAATTTACTGGTTCTTATTCCTTCATATGCTTCATAACTTTCTACTTTCTACTGCGTTTTGTTTCCTTCTTTCTGAAGCAAATCCTTATGAGTTTCTGTTTTGTTAAGTGTCCCTTCATCTGATGAAGGACTTTATTTCACCTTTATTAATGGAAGTTAATTTTGCTATATGTACAATTCAGTAATAAAAGAAAATTTTCCCTCTGATACTGAGAAAATTATTCAGGTACATGATGGAGCTAGCTCACACTCACACATAAAAACCTGTTATACTCATCTGTGCCCAATTCTGCATTCCCTGATGTTGAGGGACCAGTTTTAAACCCTCACCAGCACATCACTCTAGTCTTCTGTCTTTTGCTATTACTGCTGAAAAGTTGGCTGTCAGTCTGTCCTGCCTTTGAAAGTGCTCTGACCACCCCCACCCCCAACACACAGAAGCTACATTTAAGGTTCTCATTTTTATTTAGGTGTTTTGCAGTTTTGTAATCTTTGACTGATAGTATATTTCTTTTAAAGTATCTTATTCGATGTTTGTGTTTCCTGTCCGTATCTATTTGTTAGATCTTATGAATCTATGTATCTATATCAAATGTACTATTCACGTGTATCCATGTATTAATTCTCAAAAATACTCAGCATGTCAAATCAGGCTTTTTTCTTATTCTCTCTATTCAATTATTTTAGACCCACACTAGGTAAATCTTACATTTTTCTAATTTTGTCTCCATGTTTCTTATTGTACTTTTATAATAAGTATCATTATCATTATCATTATTATTAATTTTTTTTGTCTATCGTGCTTTCTGGGGAATGTATTATTTTTTCCCATCTTCAAATTCACAAATTCTCTCTTTAGCTTTCCCTAATATCTCATTTAATCCAGTCAATGAGACATTTCTCATTGATTATCATTTTATTTCTAAAAGCTTTTATTTGCCCTTTTTCAAACATATCTATTTAGTCTGTTGTTCTCACTCATTTTTATGTTTCTATGTTTTATTCTTTAATTATTATGTTAATAGCTATTGAACATTTTGCCTCTGACAATCCTGATATCTGAAATCTGTAGGGGTCTAAATCTGTAATTTTTCGTTTTCTACTCCTTGCCTGTGGTCCCTTGTTCTCATGTGTGAAAACTGAATTTGTTGAAATTAATTTGTAGGAACATTGATGATCAAAAATTGGGAAGCTTTCCTTCTCCAGGCAAAGTTTGAATTTAATTTTGCCAGGTACCAGGAGGTGCTGCCAATTTAGGATTATTTCAAGTTTTCACTTTGGTTTGTTCTTTTTTTTTTTTTTAAGATTTTATTTATTTATTTGACAGACAAAGATCACAAGTAGGCAGAGAGGCAGGCAGAGAGAGAGGAGGAAGCAGGCTCCCTACCGAGCAGAGAGCCTGATGTGGGGCTTGATCCCAGGACCCTGGGATCATGACCTGAGCCGAAGGCAGAGGCTTTACCCCACTGAGCCATCCAGGCGCCCCACTTTGGTTTGTTCTTGTTTTTGTTTTTGTGTTTTCTGAAGAGAGAGTGAATATAAGCTTGAGCTGCAGCCCTGACTGAGAATAAACCTATGACTGAAGTTTTAGCAGAAATTTTGTTACTATTAATATCATAATATGTCATCTGATTAATTTTGTTACTTTTTTTTAACAATTCAAAGCTGCGTCAGAAATGGACAGGTTTTATGTTTATTCCATTTGCTGTTAGGTGATATTCTTTTCTAGACTACTTTTCACTAAAGCTTCATGTGTGAGTCTCGGGTTCAACATCTTCATTTGGCAAGAGGCTCAAGGCTTGGATTTCTATTCTTCTACGAGGTGGTACAAGTATTTCCCCATGATACAACCTTAATACTGGTTCATGGTTCACTACCTTGATTTTGTCTTCCCATCTCTCCAAAAAGTCCTCTTAAAAATTATGACTCTTTGTTCTTGAAGTTCAGTGAGACAGTAAAAGTATATTTATTGATTTTAATGAAGCAGAATTACATTTACAATATCTAGTCTATTATATGTTCTATACTACATAAATCTATCTATCTATCTATAAAAATTCCTGTCATCCTTACTTCAGCCAAATCAGAAGAATCTTAGGAGGAAAGATAATTAGGGCTGCATGACCACAAAACTTAGTTGTTTTTCATAGCACCTTTTTTTTTTTTTTAAGGTTGTACTTATTTGACAGAAAGAGACACAGGGAGAGAGGGGAACACAAGCAGGAGTAGTGGGAGAGGGAGAAGCAGGCTTCCCGCTGAGCAGGGAGCTTGATGCAGGGCTTGATCCCAGGATCCTGGTTTCATGACCTGAGCTGAAGGCAGATGCTCAATGACTAAGCCACCCAGGCATACCTTTCATAGCACCTTCTTGTGCAATGGAAGCTTTAGAAACATACACTTATTTAAACAGTGTCCCCCCATTATTAGTCTTGTCACCATTAGGATGTTTTTGTGGTCATCCCATCTTTTAAAATTAAACTCATAATACGTAAGACTGGAAAGGTAAAATTTTAATTAAAGGTACTAAATTACTGAGGGATACCTTGTCATTTTGTTTTGGGTACTTTGTGAGGAAAGATTGGAAAGAACTTGGTTAAGGTTGAGGAATAATACTCAGTAAAATCTCTTCCTCATGCTTACATTCGGGGATTCCCAACTGCTGGCCTCTCTCCCCATCCCAACTGCTGTTACAAACAGGACCCTCAATTAACTTCACCGCTTCTGGTCTATGAGAGGTCTGTAGCTGGAGGAGAAGAAGGTGATATGAATATCAGCTTCATTATTAAGAAGGGACGATGATCCTGGGAACTTGTTGGGATTAAGCCTTATGCATTAGAAAGAAAAAAGATGGTACAGAAATAGGTAAGTGGCAATGATGGCAAATGAAACCCTACTCCACAATTTTAGTAGATCCCACAAGTCTTTTGGACATCTTCAACTCTAAAACAATGATGTGCAAGCATTTTTCATCACAGATACCCAGGGCAAACAAGTGCAATAAATCTATTGCTTCAGTTTTCTTCAGTATCACTAATAGCATTCCATAATGATACAAGAACAGGTTGTTTTTGTTTTGTTTTGTTTTTTCATTTCATATATATAATGATGAGTAAAACAGTTTCTTTCCTGAGAATTGCTGTGATGCAGGGACTAGTCTATGAAAATAACATACAATCATTGACATTAAAAACTACATTGCAGGGGTGCCTGGGTGGCTCAGTGGGTTAAAGCCTCTGCTTTCGGCTCAGGTCATGATCCCAGGGTCCTGGGATCGAGCCCCACATTGGGCTCTCTGCTCCGCGGAGAGCCTGCTTCCTCCTCTCTCTCCCTGCCTGCCTCTCTTGCCTACTTGTAGTCTCTGTCTGTCAAATAAATAAATAAAATCTTAAAAAAAAAAAAACTACATTGCAGATGCTTACCTCTGGTAAGTTATGGGATATTTCTAGGTTTCTTCCTTGGTTTATCGACACTGTTTGACTTTAGGGGAGTGTTTTTTTTTGTTTGTTTGTTTTTTGTTGTTATTGTTGTTTGGTTTTTGTTTTTTTTTTTTTAGCTTGGTTCTATTGCATCAGTGGATTTTCAGAGAAATTAAAAAGAAAAAAAAAAGAGAGATTGTGTATTTAGGCAAGCCATCCTTTTAGACAAGATCATCTGTTTCTGGTTAATAACAGTTCTTTAGAAAACATAGAAATGCATTCTTTAGATTCAAATAGTGTGACTTATCTGTGTGTTCCTAAGTATCCATCTGATTTGGCCTGGGCAAGAGAGCATGGACCTTAGATAGATTTAAGAATTCAAAAATCTTGGGGTGTCTGGGTGGCTCAGTGGTTTGAGGCTTCTGCTTTCGGCTCAGGTCATGATCCCAGGATCCTGGGACCGAGCCCCACATCGGGCTCTCTGCTTGGCAGAGAGCCTGCTTCCTTTCCTCTCTCTCTGCCTGCCTCTCTGCCTACTTGTGATCTCTGTCTGTCAAATAAATAAATAAATAATCTAAAAAAAAAGAATTGAAAAATCTTTAAACTTCTAAAAGAAACTGCCTATTTTGGTTTTGGTTTTGTTTTAATGTATTTTTTTCTGGCCCTGGCTTTCCCTAATTTACTGTGCCAGATATATCATTAAATTTGTCTGTAACATTAAAAAAAACAACAACTATTTTTGGTAACTAATAATTAAGGAATTATTGTTGTTGCTATTATTATCATTATTATTATCTTCCCAGAGGAGCTTTCTTAACTGTATTACAGATTTAGAAAGTAGCTACTTTTTAAAATATGGAAACATGTTAAATTTTAAGTAGAAATAAATCATAGCACTGCCTTTATACCATAGCCACCAGATACTGAATAAACACTACCATGAGACTTGTACTCAGGGCATGCTTATAGGATTGTCTGTTTATGGAGGTAAGGTAACATTGACTAATTCCCTGCCTACTTGCCAATTTGAAAGGCCAAAGCTCACACCTGGCAGAAGCATTATTCCTGTGCTCTGATGGCTGTTTGCCCACATAGCTTCAAAGTTCAGTTGGTCCTAAGAAGCCATACAGAAATTGAAAGAATTCCTTCTCACCCTGCATAAAACCCAGCTAATCTGGAAATTGCAAAGCTAGCCGTGAGCACTTGCAGATGATTTCTGGTCTATTAAAATGAAGTGAGGTTTGACTGTGTCCATAGAGCAGGGTTCTTGAATTCTTCCAAATCTCTCAGTTTTGAACTTCAAGCCTACCATGTGTCTTCAGCAACATCAGAACGTTGTTGAATGAATGCCCTGCTTATTGGTATGTTAAATTATTTCTAGACTATCTTATAGAAGGTTAGTTATGGTTGCCATTTTTTAGAAAGTGCAGCAGAATTTGTGCATATAAATGAAAGATGGGTACTTCAAAGTGCTCATTTTGAAAGACCGCATATACCCTCATTTCTTTTTGATTTTGTACAGAGTTGGATTCCCCTTATGATTCAAACCTGGTAGAGTTGATATACACTGAGAAGTAAGGTTAAAAAGTGAAAGATGCTCAGCTTTTCAGGGACCAGGTGACACATATTTGGTTCTCTGTGCTGTAGTTGCTGTCATGTGACCATGGGGAAGTTGTCCAATCTGTCTGTAAAATGAAGATGAGGTACTTGATTCATTTAACTCATAGAGCTACGTAAAGATTACATGAAACGCTATATACAAAGCATTTGGTATTTAACACACACCCAATAAATGTTAGTTTATGCAGTTTAAGATTGTAGGAACATAGAGAGCTGATGTTTTGCTCTAAGACTCTTGAAAGGCAGCTGTCAAGGTAGCTTCCAAGCAGGGCCACAGATGTGCTCTAAATGGCAGTTCTGAACCATTGTAGGTCGAAGACATGAGTGTGACTTGCCATCAGAGCTGTTTCATGGGTGTATCAAGCTAACACCAACTAAAACAGTGGTGGTGGTAGAGAATATAATAGTTAAACGGTGAAAATGGAAGGTTCAGGGTGTAAGCTTTGTTTCGGGCACAGATGTGACCATGATTTAGTCTTTGTTAATCTCTCTGTTTCTTGCTCTACTTTTAACTCTGCTTACTTTTCTGTGCGGCTTCATTCTCAGGCAGAATTTCAAGATTAACAAAGGTGGAATCAGCAACTCCAAGCTTAAATACTACCATTTCAGCTTCCCAGATACAAAGAAAGCCTTTGATTTCTAAAATTTTCAAAGTCCTGGATTGACTCTTAAAGACCAATTTGTGTCAGGTGACAATGTCAGATGATTACAATGTCAAAGTTATTGGAATATTTGAATGACCATTCCTGAATTCAAAGAACCCAGTTATGGCCCTATGGGGTAAAAGTGTCAGCTCATCATTAACCACATGTGCTGAGAACAGGGAAGCTGAAGTGCTCTTCCAAGAAAGTGAGATGAATTGTGACTAGGGGAAATCAACAATAATCCAATAATGTCACTGCTTTTTCTCAACTGCCATCTTCTTCTTCCTGTTCTTCTTCCTCCTCTCTTCCTTCACTTCCTCCTCCTCCTCCTTCAATTATTATTATTATGAGAGACACAGAGAGAGGGTTCTCGAGAAGGGGGAAGGGGCAGAGGGAGAGAAAATCTCAAGCAAACGCCACAATACTGATGTGGGACTGAATTACCCTGAGATTACTACCTGAGCTGAAATCAAGAGTCAGATGCCCAACTGACTGAGCCACTGAGGTTTTCCCATATTCTGCTTCTGTTAAACAGGAGAGAGGTGGATGCAGTTACAGAGGACAGACTAGAAGTTGTGCATAATTTTGGAACTGCATTATGCTTGTGGGCTTCAACAGCCCAAATATGTCACAATAGATAAAATAGAAGTTGAGAGATGTTCTTTTAAGAAATGCATGTTACCTTCCTTGGGACAAGTTTATAGCTTTCCGAGAGACTCCAATGAGAAAGTTTTCCCTTTGAAAAAAGTATTCATTTCATTCATTCATTCTGAAAGCATAGGTTTCTTAAAAAATCTTATTTAGTTTCTGTTCGTTCCCAGTTCTTTAGTAATAAAAAGATTGCCAAACCGGAACCTTTTCTGATTTCTGATAATGCGTGTAATTGTCTCATACTATGTCCAGAGATTTCTTTTGTGATACTGTTTCTCTGGGTAATAAGATATTTCAGATTCATTAATCTAATCTGATCTCCTCATGAAATGAATTGTGTGTTTTCAAGCATCCCAAAATATCAGATTGCAGTAATCATGCCAATTTCTTAAATACACAAAACTTATCCTTTGTATTTTGAAGATAGCCAACACTGAATTGTAATTTGATTATACAGGATTTGCTACTGTTTCTAAAAAAAAAAACAAAACGATAACAACAACAAACTGCCTCTGTTCCCCATAGAGAATTTCAATAGATGATTTAGTTTCACCTCATGCAGAAGGAATATGTGTTATCTTCTGATTTAAAATGCAATTTTATTTTGTGTTTGAAATGAATCACTTCATGATAGGAGCCTAGACCTACTCCCTGCTCTGTGCTACTCTGCAGAATTCTTCTTTGTAAAAGCAAAAGCACATTTTGAACAGCATGCCCCTTGGTTACTTATTCAATCTACTCTCTTGCTACCTAAACTAGTGGGTAACAACTGAATGAAGGAAAGATATCTAAGATATGATGTTTCCAAATGTAGACTATCCTCAGCTGTGAGGAGATGTTTTAATCTTTTCTAGAAAGGGATGGCCCTTCCAAGGAAGTGTCAAACTTGGCACATCTTTGCCTGGCTCTGTTAGCAAAGGCTATTTCCTGTGGTCTGCCAGAAGTGCCATAGTGTGGCTGTTACTGATAGAAGTTCAATCAGTTTTTATCATATTCAGGAGTCCTTAAGAGAAAAAAATAAAGTGTACATTGTCTGGAATATCTGTCATTCTTTAAAAACCAAACTGTGACAGGACTGATCTAGAGTGTGGAATCCAGACTCACAGGGGGTGACTTTATTTTATTTATTTTTTATTATTATGTTATGTTAGTCACCATACAGTACATCATTAGTTTTTAAACACGAAGTCTACCACTTGTTAAGTCTGTGATATTGGGCAAGTCACCTAACCTCTGTGACTTAGTCTCCTCACCTATAAAATAGCCATATAATAGCACTGACCTTCCCGAGATGTTGTGAGGAAAAAAAAATGAGTTAACATAAGAACTTAGGTCTAACACAGAGAAGTATATTATTAAATAATAAAAGTACACAAAATTTCCAGTTATTCTTATTCTTTTAATATCAGTATGCTATAAATATTATACAAGTATTATTAGTTTTGATTAGTGAAGAAAATCTAGTACTTACCATAGCCTGAAAGAGATACTCCAAAACCTTGAAAAACTTTAATATTCCCAAGCTCACCTTGATGATTTCCTTTGAAAGTGGAATCATTATAAAGTAAGAAGCATCTTTAGAACAGGGACAGTTTGTTTGTTCATTTGATTGTTTAGGGTATCTAGGTGGCCTAGTAAACTGCATGGCCCATTATAATTCTCAATATATTTTCCATGATAAAACCCTGCCCTTAACTAATGCTTGGCAAATAATCAATTCATAATTTCTGATGAATACATCTTAAAAGAGTTAAACCAGGTCACACCTACCTGATATTCTTTACATGTATGTTCTCAGTTGCTCTTCATGGATTTTAACCATGTGAGATTTGGTGGATCAACTAAGCCTAAAACATAGGATCCAATGGGATTTTTAGAAATGTCATCCACTCTCATTCACAATATGGAGGAAACATCGAGTTCCCAAGACAGGACCTGAGTCTTATGTATGGCTACTATACTTGCTACTATATCAGGAATTACATATTAAGTGCCCCTTTTTCTTGAAGAAAAAACAATGGATAATGTGTAAATATTAGAGTTATAGGAATTGAAAGGTCATTCTTCTACACATTAATGGCTCAAGGCCATACAGCTCAATTCACTGTAGCTTGATCTTTGGTGAGGATCTCCAGACTCCCCATACACTGTGTCCTTACAATGGTACCTAGCAGTGGGGTAGAAAATTGGGCTTGGTATAAGGCAATGTGGGGGTTAAATCCTATAATAGTCACCTACTAGCTATTTTCCTACTCCTACTCTTAACTTCTCTTCTTTGGGCCTGGTATCCTCATCTGTAAAGTAGTGGTAATACTTGCTGTATTGACTGGTGATGAAGATAAGAGGTAATGTGTGTAAAATGTCTGGCACACTGTGGTATTTGAAAACAGCAGCTATTGTTAATAAGATCATACAGCCATCCTGCCTATTGATTTTCTTCAGCTGGTATCCATTTTCCTTGCCAATGGCCCTGCTATTGATTTGTTTACCCTTGGCCTGGGAGATCTGGGACAATGTTACAAATGTCAGCGTTGACAAGGTAATGAAGTGAAGGGGTTCCTGGCTGAGTAATGAACTCTACAGCAGCCCTTCTGTTACCTTCCCCCAGCTCAGTGGGAATGGAAGCGCTGACCTGGTCAGAAACTGAAAGGGACAGTGGAACAAACACACATTAGAATTTTAGATGTTTTCCCATGGAGTGGAGAGAAAATCCAGGTACAAAGAGGGTCATGTGACCACTGGTTACTCACTTAGTCTACCAGGGTTTTATTTTTGGAAGATGCCCTTAATAATAATAAAGTGAGTATTAAAACAGATTAAGAAGTCATGAAGTTCATTTCCACTTATGAGTAAATATGGGGTATCCAATTCTAGGAGAGATTTGATCTGAATCCCTGCATCTTTTCTATTTCACTTCCACAGGGATTTTCCCAAGTGATCAGTGTCAGGACTTGACACCTGTAGCTAATACGGTAATGTTCTCTACCTTTAGCTTGAGAAAAAATCAGATTGCCTGCTTTTCAATGAGAAGGATAAATAAGTAAATCTTTCTACTTAGAAAATTTATGGCTTAAGATGATCTCTTAAAATGAATCACAATTTTTTCTAATCTACCAAAGACTTGGATATGTGCTTTAGCTTCCCAATCTATTTCCTTGCTTTTTACAAAATATTTCTATAGAATATAAGCTTTGAATAGGCCATTCCACTCTTAAAAGATTAATGTTATATAAATGTTTGGAATTAGGAAGATTACACCCAAGCATTCTTTGTGAGCAATTAATTCAATGCAGCTTTTGAGTACCTAATATGTACAAGACAAGATTTTAAATGAAACTAAAAATATTTTAAAGAGATATAGCTTTGGGATGATTGCTCCCAAGATGATAAAACACAAATCTATGCGGGTAGTACCCTTATTTAATGATTATAATATGAGTAATTTTACTAAGTGTTTCTAGGATTCTTGAGAGAGAGAGAAACCATTTCTAGCCAAGATGATTCAGAGTAGTGTCATGGAAGGGATCACCCTGGCTCTAGTCTTGAAGCACAGAGATTGTCTCAGTAGGTGGAGTGCATTTTGGGGAAGGAGTGGTGTAAGCCAAATAAGACAGTCAGAAGGCAAAGATAGAGTGCTAGCAATAATAAACTGGCCATCTTCAGATGTGCTTCTTTGTTCCAGGGAGTGGAGAGCAAAATGGCAAACAGGAAGGCCCGGGTGGGATCATATTGTATTCTGCCAAGATGTTCGGACTTCATTACGTAAATAGCAGAAACCACTGGGGAGGACTCTCATGGTCAGAGCTGCTGATGTAACTCTCTTTTATGGGTAACAGGTAGGATGGAGAAGAGAGAGACTGGTGTGGAGGTTATGCTAATATCTGTCCTTTGAGTAGGAAAGGACAAGAGCCTGGACCAGAGGATAGCAATAAGACTTGGGGACAGGTGCAGGGGAAGCTTATGAAGTAGAAGTTGAAATATCTGGGTAATTCACGGGGTAGGTGAATAGAAATATAAGGTGGACTGGAAAGGAGCACAAGAGAATGGGAACCGAGTTGTAGCGTTGGTCAGTCATTGCAGATGCAAATCAGTTTTGGTCTGGCCTAAGTTCATGTTTGCTAACTTGAGGCAACCTTATAGTGGATTGTAAAGCTGATACATTACATACTACCTTTAAGCCAACACTCCAGGCCTGATCGACTGCTTCTGAATTTGTGAAATTTCTATTATCAAGGACAGGGCAAAGGGGCACAGACCAGACTGTACTAGGCAAGTCCTGCTTGGACCCTTCCCAGTGTGTCGATTTCTGCATTAGTCCACTTTTGCACGGGACACCCTGAGTTAGCTTACCATTCCTTGGCTTGTATTTCTTATCTGTGTATGTAGCTGTTTCCCTGGGGCAGACTGTGGTCTTTGAATGCAAGGACTTTTTGTTATCTGTATTCTTATCACTCCCATGTCATAGCACTTGTCTTTGTGCTGTGACTGTTCTCCATATGCATTTTACAATACAGTTCTTCTGACTAGTGTATTACAGATAGAGTGCCTGCTGTCTGTGCAGGAGGAAAATGCCTGTGCTCGTATTCCTGATTTTATAATCCAGTGCTAGGGTGAACAGCCATTCTGGTCTATGGGAGACTGGGGAATTTCTAGGGACAAGGAATTCTCAGTGCTAAAACGGAAACAATCCTGGACAACCCTGGGCAATTAGTTAGTCCATGCCAAGCTTAGTTGAGGGATTCTAAATAGTTTGGAGGAACTAGACTCAGGACTTTGGATGCTAGCTGAGCAATCAGGTCTTCTGTTAGTCACAGTCACAACAGAGCCCAGCAGTTGCTGACCCAAGTGAGGCTGGAGGGGGAGTGAGAACAAACCAGTCAGCTTACTGACTAGCACCTCCCAAGCCCCTGCTGTGGGGCTGATCGTGGCAGCTATGTGTGCAGAGATACTGAAGAAGAGCGTTAGGTTGTTTCTGCCCTTACAAATCCAGTAGGCTCCATGGAAACATGAAAGTGCGTGCAAGCAGTAATCTTACAACAATTCATCTCTAACTCATGGAAATTGGATCCTAAGGGCATTAAGAGCCCAAAGAAAGGAAGAATCAAAACCAAACCATCTGTAGCTAGGATACTGTTCACCTACTGATTCTGGATGGGGAATGTCAAGCCTTTGTTTGTGAACCTGTCATTTCTCGCTATGCCGAGCAGTAGGGTCTTTCCATTGGAGGAAAACTTGTAGACACATAGGTATCAAATGTGCATAGCATGACATGCTCTCCATCTCTGAGCAGGAGAGCTCACATGCATCTTCTATTCCAGTAAGGACTCACATTATCCAGCAAGTGGTGCCCTTGGTTATTGGCAGAATGGTTCTCCTGAGGTCTGAGTGAAATTTTGTAGACATGGGAAGCTTAGCTCTTATAGATTAATATGGAGTTTCAAAATATCACTCTGAGTATATTGATGTGTGTGTGTGTGTGTGTGTGTGTCCCTCCGTTCTGATTATTTCTGCATAGTTACTTTGTCCCAAGTTTTTTTTTTTCTTTCCCTCTATTATGTCATTTGATCTCCCCCATTCTCATTAGAGGATTTTCTCAGAGCTTTAATGATCCCAGGCTTTTTGCCTGTATTTAAGAATGGGTTGGTGAGCATGTGTTCAATGGGAGCTACACTGAAGGATATGGCTGGGCCTTTAATTAGAAAAACTCTAATTGCATCTTCAGGCCATTCTTTTGGGATAGCCATATTTCCCAGGAAAGACCTTTCCAGTCCCCTGCTTGGAAGGAGGGAGGTTTTGAAAGTCATGATGGGAAGAACACTGGTGGCGCTCATTATCTGCTGGGGAAAAGTGCTTGTATTTCCTTCGTTTTCTGTGGCCTGAGTTGTGGGCATTTCCCTCACCTACTGTCATAATCCCACAGTATCATAGCATTTACTTATTCATTTCTCCAAGAAGTATGGGCAGTTTAAGTTCTAAAGTGCACTATTTGGTGCTATTTTCTCCTTCTTTAGGATTTCTGTCTTTGTGAGGTGATCACTGCAGAGTTGGCTATAACAGAACAAAAGGCTTTTGGATGCCAAATATTCCAAATTTAGAACCTACTCATGTAAGTCAGGGCTCAGCCAGTGAAGCCTAATTGTGGGTGATACTATGTTTGAACCTGCAAAGAACAGGTTCGCATGATCATGGAAGCTGGGCATAAGGTCTGAAGTCCTCAGGGTGGGCTCCTGGGAAGTGCAGGCTGGAACTCTCAGGCATTGGCTGTGCACAGTGGGATTTCTTCTTCAGCAAAGCTTAGAGAGCCACTTTGCTTGCAACCTTGCAACCCATCGAATCAGACTCACACAGATTATCTAAGATAACCAGTCAACTGATTATGGATTTCATTCACAGCTGCAAGATACTTTCTTGGCAACAGTCGAATTGGTGTTTGAATAACAGTAGACTATTGCCTGGCCAAGGAAGCATATCAATAGACCATTGTTGCACTTTTTCTTTATCTGTGTTTTTTATTTTTAATCAAAGTAAAATTATCCTAACATAAAATTATAATTTTAAATTATGCAATTCAGTAATATTTATTACATTCACAATGTTATTGCATTATTTATATACAGTTCCCACACATCAACATAAAGGGGACCCTAAATCGATTAGCAATCACTCCTCATTCTCCCTTCTTCCCTGCTCGAGGCAAGCACTAACTGCTTTCTGTATCTATTGATTAACCTATACAGGATTTTTCCTATAATAGAATCATACAGTTTGTGACTTTTGGTGTCTCATTTTGTTTTTGTTTTTATTTTTTCACTTAGCATAGTTTTTGAGGCTCAGCAACATTGTAGCATGTATCAGTACTTTATTATTTTTATGATTAAATAGTATTCCATTGTATGGATATACCCAGTGTTTTGTTGTCCATTTATCTGCTTGTGGATATTTGGTATGTTTTTACCTTTCGGCTGCTGTAAATAATGCTGCTGGAACATGTATTTATATGTATTTATTTGAATGCCAGTTTTCAGTTTTCTTAGGTAGACCTCTAGGAGTAGAATTGTTGTTTTTGGAAAGCCATCATACCCAAGGTTTAGCCAACCAGGAAATTTAGGAAATCATGTATTGTAACATGGTTCCCCATGCCTTCCTGTCAATCCATAGAGGTCTTTAAAAAGGACTCCTGCTTATTCTTCTGAAGACCCTACCTTTCTGCATCCTGGAGGAGGCAAATGTACTCC